>KZ652142.1:197255-229076 GCA_001010745.2 Gerris buenoi
CCCCCACCCCCCCGAAAAAATTGTCTGTGTACGCTACTGGATATATATTTAATTGAAGTAATGTGGTTCAGAAAATGCCAACAGGGACACTTCTTGTGATGAAATAGTAACCACTTGTCTTCAATTATGTTATTGGGTTGAAGATGACTTAAGAGTAGGGTGAAGTATAGCCAGGATGTATTGTAGCAGATAGTTTTATTATCTCTGTTGACCTTTTTTGGACCACATTTCTTCAATTAAAAAGAATAAAAAATAATACCACTATAGACAGTTTTTTATATCAATTCAGAAATAAATATTAAATCCATATACTCTGACACTGTAACTGTAGCTATAAATAGCTGGGAAACGGGACACTGTAAATATATGTGACGTTTTATTCGAGTATCTCAGATTGATATGTTTAATTTACTTTTGCTTGTTTTGTTAAAAATGAATTGATTGACTAATTATATATTTAGTCACTTATTAAATATAAATAATTAAAGTATAAATGATGATGGTATATTGTTCTACAACAGGGTACACTTTACCGCAACCTTGTTAAGAGGGGGAGAGACTATATTATGAAGAGAGACTGCCAAGAGTGTAATGGGGAACCATCCGGACCTTGATTCTTATTAATTTGATAGAGATACGATCCTATCAAACAACCTTCTACACACATATACGTTTACATGAATATTCGTTAGATATATCGATATCAAACAAACCTCAAAACAATAACAAACAACCACTATACTCTTTGATAACACTATCACAACTTCTCTCAGTTACACACATGTTATTATATATTTATGATTATATAGGGGTTGCTGCTTTTGGAAAGTGGCGTCTATTAGATTGCGTATGTCAATCACAAGGTATATAAAGCTGATGAAACGACACACTAAACCCGTGGTATCTATTACATATTATAGAGTTTCGTAAAAGCAGCCTTCATTAGGAATAAGCCCTCCACACTCCACGGGCTGTTGCGCCATTGCGTTAGATAGTAACTAAGTTATATCGGAGCTAGGTTCTAGAGCAAGCCCTTATCTAAGCTTTAAACAAGTTAAATTTTAATATAACTGCTGCTACTTTATAACACTACTAACAGCGTTTTAAGTTTTAATTGACAAAATTAAAAACATCTATTATTTTTGTTTGACTAATATTTTCTCTTTCTGAAAATTGTTTGGCTTTTGTAGGGTTATTGTTAAAAGTTTTTTGTATACAATAAATACGAAAACTTTTTTTTACGTGCTATATTTCGCCTTTTTAAAATAACCCTAAAAAAAACTTTTTAAGATAACCTTACATAGGCCAAACAATTCAGAAAGAGAAAATATTTTATCAAAATTATATATAAAATAGTTCAAAACTACACATTAAAAAAATCTTATACTTTTTGTTATTTACAAATTAATTCAAAACATGGCATGTAATAATTAGGTCAGTTTTTAATAATCATTGAATAATTAACGAATTAAATTTGATATTTAATATTATAATAATTGAAATCTATAAACTATATAATATGTAGAATGGTATCCTTCAAATTAATAACGTCTTTAATGTTTTAATATGCAAGCATTTAAATAATAATTGCTATAACATTGTAAAACAAATATTCTGTTATATTAACTTTGCAATTAGGATACGGGCTTAAAATAAATATTTCAAATTAAATGCTTTCTCTGAAAAAGCATTATTTTTAATTTATGCTTGATGACAATATAATCTGTCTCAAATTATAGATTAATTGATATAGATCAAATATAATTATATTTGTACTATCTAAAATCTAGTAAAAGTAATTATAGATTGTCTAAGATATACTGTTATTAAAACATAAAATCAAGTGATCAAAAATAGTATATAATAACCGATTACATTCATTAAGAATAGAAAGATAGGCTGGTTGTAGATTTATTATCTATTGCATCTAGTGCACTTATACGTAGTTAGTCTTTGCAAGTAGAATTTCTTTATGATTAATGTATTAATTCGTTTTATTAAACCTTAGAATTGGAGGTTATTAGAAGAAAATAATGTTCTTAATTTGATGTTTATTTTGTAGAATGATTATTTTTTTTGTTAGATTATAATTATGGAATGTAGAAAAAGGAAATTCTATAGTAAGTGTTAAAATCACACTCTTCATACTAACCAAAGGTTGACCGAACAACCCTACGAAGCCATTAGATTTAGCTTTTAGTATTTCAAACTAATTAAGCTAGAAAAGTAAAATATTTAAATTAAAATGAGCTCGACGAACCTGATTCTTGTTTCGTAATGCTCAGTGGGAAATTTTTTGGTTGCCATTCGACTGAGGGAGAAAACAAATCAACTCGAGTTTGACCTTCAATTTAGCCTATAGGCGATAACATATTAATTTTGCTTGACGGCCCAATGAATTGGAAGAGAATGCAGACTCGGTCATAACCTCATCGATAAGGTTACACTTACTGTCTCTGGTCGATTCGATATTTAGTTAATAATTGTCCCTATCTAAAAAAAAGATAGGATTTCTCCTTGGTAGAATTAAAGGTTAGGTCAATCATCTTCCAAAATGGATTGTCTTAAATTTCATTGAATATTTTGCAATCAACTCTAAATTTCTCATCCCATTTTTTTCCTACTGTCTTGTCACATTATTCACGATTTTGTTTTAAAATGTCTCACAGGAGCTCAAAGATTTGATGGAGACATGCGCTATCAGAGTAGAACCAGAGATGGTATCCAAAGGGCAGCAAACAGATGGACCTCCATTGGAACTTGATGACATCTCCAGCCAAGATGTCGCACCTGACGAAACCGATTCACTTTGCCAAAACTATATCTCCGAAAAACTTATAGACACTCTTATAAACCCTGCACTTCAGTAAGTATGCTATTTAAGTGTTATCTTAGGGTGTTACCAGAGTAGCCGAGCGTCTTAAGATGCTTGTCGCTCTGCTATCAATAAGTCGAGGCAACTCGAGGTCGTGGATTCGATCCCGTGCCATGATACTCTGAATTGCATCAATAAATCGCGGACGGTGCAAGGCGAGGGACACCCTTTATGGGGACTCTTCCCCCTCGCTTTGACGCACGCTTATATAGCTTACTAATGACCACACCATACTCGCTTCGGCGGTACAATGTACAAATGTATGATGTGTGAAGTAACTGGAACTCTCCACCACGGGGCCTAAAAAGGTCTAAGTGATGGCCTAATTGCAAGTTTCGAACAAGTGGTTCGTCCTACCCGTTCTAGTTGGAAGTACTAGACTACTACTACTACTACTAAGTGTTATCTTTATAGTGTATAAAAATAAACCAAACAAAATCCCCTGAGCGCCTCGAAACTATTCCTTACCAAATAATTCCAAAATGGTGGCAGACATACAACACAAGTTGTAATGTTGAGGACTTATTATCTTATAGAAAGGTATCGTTGGTGCGAATTTCAGCTCAATCAGCGAAATAGTTCAGAAATAATTTAGCAATAAATTTTCAAAGTTCAAAAGTCGATATTTTCAAAATGGTGGCTGTTATCAAAACGAAATTCAACAATTTCAGCGCAATCGGGAAAATTATCGATTTTTTTACAAATTTATGTTCTGACATGCAAAATGGATTAATAACGTCACAAATTTATGAATGTCCGCACAACGATATTATAAGGACTGATTTTTGTACCAACTTTCAACTCTCTAGTTTAAAAAAATGTGGGATTTATGCTTTACATAGACGACATCCAGCTAAAATCTACTTAAATCTGATTTAAAACACCCAAAACGGATAATTCTGTTAAACTCTCGGTTTTAGATTTTTAGGGTAAAAGCAATACTATTCCTTTAGGAAAGGGAAAGTAAAGAATGCGGTATTTAAAGGGATTTTTTAGTTTAGAAATTGGCTTGCCAGCGTAAATTACTTAGGACTTTTATTTGCAATGATTCGGATGTTTTCTTATAACTAAATTAATTATACATTATATATTAACTGAATTTTTATTTATAGTACTTCTCCCAAATTTACATCTGACAATTTACATTTTTTAGAGTGGTCAGTATACATATAATTTGAATTAAAGATGTGAAGGAATTATTGTTTTTTTTTTTTTTGTTTTTTTCTAATACCAAGGATATACTTAATAAATACATAAATACTAATAATATACAACTGCATATTATGTAATATAATACCTCAATTTTATGTTCAAATTAATGTTAAAAACATTTTATATCCTTAAAGACTGCATCTTCTTATACAAACTAATAAATGTCATAATAACAGGTTAAGAATATAATTTATAATGGCTACAAAAATATTAAGAACATTTAGATCAACTGCTCATATCTGGTTTAATACACGATAAAAGAATTATATTTATGTTTAATTAATATTTTAAAAATCTTTAATACTTCTCAATCATTTTGCCATACCAAATCGATTATTATCGATTATACCTGGATATGTAAAAATAGATATAATGTTTATAAAATGAGTTATTTAAAAGAAACAAAATGATACGGATGTTGACCGTAAATTATCAATATCATAAAATCAGTAAAATAATATTATTTATAGCTTGAAGTATATTATTATGTACACCAACATTTACAATAGCTGATTATATACCTACTATAAGAAGNAAAAAAAAAAAAAAAAAAAAAAAAAAAAAAAAAAAAAAAAAAAAACCTACTATAAGAGTATATGATTGTGTTTCACGAAATTCGAATAATAAATAATGTTGCGCCTTTTTCATTGTACATTCAACTTTGGATTTATATCTTAAGAGATTTATATATTATTTATTTAAGTCGAAAAGCAAAATAATTAAGTGATACTGATATAAGCAATATTCAACGGAATAATTTAAAATATTTGTAACCTTACTATAGTTACTATAGTAAGGTATTATAGTATAGTATAACAACCATTACACTTAAGTCAGTTGTCTGTCTAAATCACAGCTATATGAAGGTAAAAAAATTTAAATTATCCTTAGTTTCCTGATGTCAACGGAATGTGCCGTGGATTAAAGAATATCGTTGTATTTAAAGAATACTTAATTTAATATTTCTATGTGCATTAAATTTTGACAAATTAAACGTTGGACCAAATCATGAGTTGGAAACGTAATACATAAAATAACTTAACAGCTGGTTTATTTCATATATGTTATTAATCTAAAGCTATGACAAGAAATAAATTTACTATAAATATATTAATTATAGTAGTACGATTATCTTATCTAAATCAATTATATATAATAATCATACATATTTTACTCGCAAAAATGTTGACTGAATTAGTGCAAAACCGGCCTTCAACTACCTGCAGTCTTCAGTAATCATTATAATTAAAGTGTTCATCTGGTACCAAATAAAGTAATCAAAATAAGAACACTGTTATTAAAAATAAATTTTGGTTTGGTAATTATAAATTACTGAGACGAAAACCATTGCTTTATTTAGTTAAAAATACTTTTTACGATAAAATCACTAATGGTAATAAGTAATCCCACATATCATTTACCTATACATGTATAATATGTTTGTAATGTTTTGTATAAATTATTCAACAAATTTAACATTGCAAACTGCGAATTTGCTAAGGTTATTTTGATAAATTAATTATAACTAATTTTTTAATTGTTATTATTATTTATTACTAACGTGAGTTAATTGTTTTTGTTTTTTTTACAGAGATAATTCACAGAGCGTGGAGGAAATTGAGGTAAGTGCTTAGAACTCTTACAATTGTAAATATATGCATATTAAATTACTCTAGTTATACTTTTAATTACATGTTATGTAGATCATAATTACACTCGCATTGGAAAAAATATTTAAACAGAATACCAGCCTTAAAAATATAAGATAAACATAATATATTAAAAACGAATTATGTGTTTGTGGTCAATATGAAATGTTTATTAACCACAATGGATTAGAAGATAATTTAATACAGTATAATTACAATGGGTTTAGGTATTATTAAAACTTATTTAGATGTCCACCAGTTTAGCCTTGGACATTTATGTGAGAACAATTTAACTTCATTTGGCACGAGTTAAAACTATATCAAAACTATCTAACTTAGAGATGGTTACAGATGGTTCAGATAATAGTATTAAAAGTGTGCTCTTAAAATTATTATCACACCAAGATTAAGGATTACTTATTATTGGATCAAAAAAGGTTAGTATAAAATAGATATTTCTCTTTTTTATGATATATATATATATATATTGTTTTGCAAAAAATTAAGTGAATGACAGACACGAAAGCAAAACATTTTCGTTACATTGTTTCGGTAAGCTCGGAAGCAAAATATGAGTGGATTTACCAAATGTTGATCTTAATGAGCTAAGCGCGATCTTTAAGGGAAGGTAGACTAATCAAATGATAAACTACATGCAATAATAAAAATAAATAAACTGCCAACTTGTGAGGCATTTACCTTCCTCGTGCATTTATGATTTGGTTCGTAAATTTTGAGCGACCGTCAGACATGGAACCAAAAAGGTTCCCTTATGTCGGAAACAAATTTTTGTCTTGGAATTTTTGAAACTATTGAACAAAGTTAGTGCTATAAATCTAATTGTTTTCGAGATATTTGGGGAAAACGATTTAACATACCCTTTTACCTCCCTTTTCACTTTCACCCCCTTCCCAACAAACCCGACGCTCTATGTCGTGCAACCTATTACCACTTACCACGAGGAGCACATAAAACAATTTGNTAATAAATTAATAGTTGATTAACAATAAGGTTATATTTCGCCCATTATGGACATTCCGTAATTAAGTAAAGTAAAAGTTAAATTTTCATATACATATTGGAATAATAAAGAATAGGTACTTTGTTCTTTTTGTACGGTTTTAGAAACTTGAACGTTTTCGGTACAGAGTACATTTTGAACAAAAAGTAATACTTTAAATCTTTATGTATAAGAGCAAGCAGGATATTTTATGAAGAGTGACTTTTCTTCGAAAATTATTATTTTTTTAATTATAAGCAACTCCATCCGTGGATATACTGTATAATACATTTTTAATTACTTAATACTTATTTAAAAAAAATAATTTACGTTATAAAATTTTAAAATAAAATTTTATGACGTCATAACACGTTAAAGAGTTTTGCATTCTTAATATTATTTGTATTTTAAGATCTTTAGGTATGTTTAAAGTGACATTATAAGTCTTATCTCAAGCTCTTACTTTAGAGAAGACATGCACTTATAATGTAACACAACAGTAAAAATTGTGATGTAATTACTTTACAAACGTTTTTCTTTATGTGTTCTTTAAAATAAAATTGTTTTACATACTTCTAGAATTTTATTATATTATTTGCCATAAAACCTAAATGCGTAAACGTCTAACGCCTTGTTATCTGAGTTGTGATAATAGAGACATGATCTTCGGGCTATTTTATCTTGTTGGTAATGTAAAAATATAATTATTACTCATGACGAACAATATAACGCTTTTATTTATTTTTATTAAAGTAGTCAGTTGTCAGTTATCAAATCGACGTAAATTAAATCTGGTAAAAAACTAAAACACGTAATAAACTAATATCTTATTAGAAAGCCCTTCTGTGATTTACTGAAATTATTATTTTAATTAACCACAAATATTTTAATCAAAATTATTAAAATTTTATTGTGTTATTAAACATTTCATTTATTGTATTAGACTTTATTGATTATTGTTTTTGTGTTTTTTTTTAGTCGATGGCTGTTTCCCTGATGATAGCCTACAAAGCTGATAAACACACGTTAGATCGTCGACTTGAAATACAAACAAGACTTAGAGATCAGTCTGAAACCAACGTAGCCAACGAAATAACTAACCTCAACGAAATACTTAGTGTAAGTATAATCATATTAGATTTATAGACTTTTAAAGTAAGGTTTTCAGTAAGGTTTCCGTAATTTTTAATTAAGGTTTCTCTTAATTTTAAGTGAGGTTTCTATCAATTTTAAGTAAGGTTTCCATAATTTTTAATTAAGGTTAAATATTAAGTAAGGTTTCCATGAATAATTTTTAAGTAAGGTTTCATGCGATTTGTTACTAGTAAATACTTTATACTTTTTCATATTATAAAGAGTAGGTAAATAATGCAGTGGCGTTAAAATTTGATTTTTAAACTTTGATGGATTTACAAGTTTTGAGTTTGAGGGCCTCTGAGTCCAAAAAAGTGGTTTTTAAAAAATGTCTGACCGTCGTCTTTGAAGATGCCTGGAGCCTTAACTACTGGGACGATTTTGACGAAATTTGACATTCATACAAAGAAATATAATTTTGATAAAAAAAAAATGCTAAAATGTAGTCCATTTAAATGCGAATCTAACGATATAAGCCATTTCCCCGGGAAAAATCTAGTTCCTTAGAAAATAACTATATACGCGGATGGAGAGAGGCCGGAATCGATTCCCCGCCGAGAAGTTATTTTTGTGATACATTTTGATAAAATATTCATTAATAATTAAATGTACCTAGAAAACTAATAAATGGAAAACATCTGAGTTGACGGGGACCGATTTTTTATAGTTAGGTATAAAACCATAACAGTCTCACCTTTAAAGTCGGACAAATTGTGCAGAAAGTTATTGATATTATTATCTTATTAACTGTTATAAAATGTTTTAGTTGTAATTTAATTTAGACCGAATAGTGCTATAGTTAACTCATGAATAATACTACTCTCGGTTTTATATTAAAGTCACGAACCTTTTAACCTTTTTCTTAATCTGTATAACCGATTGTAAAAGGTAAAAGTAATCAAAACCAAACTGGGACAACGACTAAGGGAACAGATTTTTGGAACGAAGTTCCTTATGGCACGTTCTGGAGCCTGGGGGTGAATCCGAAAAAACGACCAAGATCACCGTCACGCAAAATCCGTCACAAAATCTACAGATGACGATAACTTTAGTAAAAGCTCACCGAGTTAGATGAAATTTGGTACACATGTGCCCAGGCTGAGTTCGTCGGAAAATGTTATCCGACCAAGCGTTCACGCGCAACGCTCGCGTAAATGTAAGCTTCAAAAGACGGGAAAAAGTGTTATTAAGGAAGCCTGTTACTTGACTTGTTTTGATTATTTTTGTTGTATATGTCAAAAATGACACTTTGTTTTTTAAATAAATAAAATATAATCCTGTAAAATATCACCCTGATACAAGCAGAAGCTGTAGAGTAGGAAAGAGATATATTTTATAATATTTTAAATTAATTGGCCGGGTATGTAGAAAACAGTCCTATTTCAATCCAAACTCCTTTAACAAACATACTCTTTCACTATAAACTCATCATGATCAACTTTTTTCTTATATTCAATATATATTTATAGTAAGACGCTTGCTTTAATTGTACAAATAATGATTCTTTTAATTTTGCCTTCAAAATTCAAAAGTAAACAGTTCGTTACTTTTAATTTTGTTTCTTTTCTAACTCCGCCATGTATAAGTAGTTAGCAACGTATACGTACTTAGCAGTGTGATTTTATAATTTATATTTAATGAAAAATGTAAGGAACTTCGTTCCTACCGGGTGTCCCGCGACACCACATGTATTTTTTTTTATTAAGATTCAAATTAGCAACTGTTGAAATCATAAATTTGGAATAAAATTAGTTAACACTTAAAATATCTTTACGACAGGCAGGGAAATGACTAAATAAATTACAGCTTATACAAAAAGATGCAGTTATTTAAATCTAAAATATCAAAAGATTTAAGAACTCATTCTTGTTTGACTTTGACCTTAAGTAATGTCAAGGACAGGAGACAAAGAAAATAAATGAATTAAAGATGAATGTATAGAAAGATACTTTTCAAAAGAATACATTTAGAAAGCGGTACATTAAATAAACATGAAGTTTAAAGATAAACTAAATGACTGATCACAAACATTAGAAAACCTCGCATCACGAGTTCATAGCGGAACTACAATCTACACTTCGACCTGATTATCATTTAATTTACTCGTCAATATAATAATAGATCAAATTCAGAAATTAATATTTAAATATACTCTCTAAAAATATTGATTTTTAACTATTTTTCGTTCAATTACTGTACAAGCGTTTATTTTAAAGATTTTGGGATTCAATAGTTTTGGGTTTGTCTAATAATGTCAGACGTAAAAAGCGACCGATTTGATCGAAATTCGGCACACTGGTGCTTCTTAGTGTTTGTGAAAACTGTATAGTATTTTTGGTAATTAATAACTAACATTACTGAGAGATAAAGTTGTTGATCTATATGTCAGAGAATATTTGTCATATTATAATTGAATATAAATGCACAATTAATTCATACATGAAAAATTATACTGCGAATTATGTATTGTGATTAATGTATGGCAAACACTGTATTTATACCAAAATTAATGTTGCTCATTGTTTTCTCATATCTTATCACTTTACGGATAAAGTATAAAGAAATGTATTTAAAAATATAAGTGTCCCTAAAAGTTGATGAAATATTTCTGACGGGAATATATATATTACATTTATGTTATTATAATTTATTCATTTGGAGCATATATAATAATGTATGTATGTATATGTGTATGTGTGTAGGCATGTATGTATATGGTAATACCTGGCGAACTTCGTACCACCTAATAAACATTATTAACATAAGAAATGTGTAGCTTCTACCTTTGAAAAATCTTATAAATTCATTATTTAGTTAAATAATGTTGCCTTATATGAAAAATATATATTACAATTTGCAATATATACTTTTGTACAATATACCTACAATATTTGCATAAGAGACAAACAAACATTCATTTTTATTTACATAGATATAGATTATAGAAATATTTTTCATTTTACCCTTCTCCTAAATTACTATTTAAAAAATGTACATAACAATTACTGCAGCCTTAAAGAGCTTTTCAACTATATGCATCATTAAAGGCTTTCATTATTTTGACATTTTTGTACCCCGTACCCCTGAGTATTAAAAATTTCAACACAGTTTTACTAACTTAAAAACCTTCCCGGGCATGCGTCAAACCATTCCCCAAAGTTTCATCGCAATCGGATAAACTGTTTAGGCAGGTATAAGAGACAGACAGACAGATTAACATTCCTCCTGCCATAGTGACTACAAAAGCGAAAGCTGATTTGTATGAGACTGTTTCATGCAATTTTTTACGTAGGTATACAATAACTGGTTATATTTTTAATTTTAATTTTAATTTTATTTTATTTATTTATTTATTTTTTTTGCAGCAATTAATGCCAATGTGCGAAGAGGGAGAAAAAGGAGTTTTACTGAGAAAACTTGAAGAACAAATCGAGATGCTAGACAGATCTGCTCGCTACGTTTCCAGCGTTGCAGAGGTAAGCTCACATTATATTAATAAAAGCAATCTTTTTAACATTAGTAGAAAATTATATTTGATGTAAGTTAGATATCAAATTTATTAATATCGTGTTCTTATAAACTCAAAACAATTAAATACGAGTAATAAATAATCGTAGTAAACACGAATTTCTTTTCTAAACACACTCAACTAAATCAACTAATGTTCAATATAAATTAACAACTTCAACAAAACATAAGATCAGCACGCGCTCCAACCTCTCTAAGTCCTTCTTTCAATCTTAGGTGAAGCCACATTTATTCCACATTTCACTTACAACCATACATATTTAAAATTAAATAATTTATGTATTAAATTTATTTACATCTATTTAAATTTAATATGTAATTTTAGACTAAATATATTCGTCTAATTAAAAAGAATAATTATAATTTATCTGCCAGAAAACTTTACTAAACCTAAAGTATAAAGTTATTTCTTTTAAACGTGTTAATAAGAACTAAAAAAGTTCTTTCAGATTGATATGCAGAATGTTACATTGTTGTGGTGGATAATTTGCAATACTAATGTGTAGTTAACAACTTCTTCTTACTGAACATAAGAAGTGGTTTTTGACGTACAATTAAAAAATTCCCCAGCCCAAGCTTTCTCCGCTATAATAATACTAAGAGTAGTAAATCTAGGTTGCGAGTTAGTGAGTTTTGTTAAGAACTGTGTGAAATAATATGTAAAGAAAGAAAATATCATACTTGTATTATTATTAATACTATTATGTATACAAAAAAATTATCTGGAAAGTCGTCTTGCGATATTAAATTTCATGGCATGTATGACATTATCAATAATGCCAATAAATGCGAAAAAATAAATTCAACTTAAGATCATCCAAAACCGGAAGCGAGGATAGCATCATACGTCGCGTCAGAGAGGTTACGTAAAGGTGACGAAGGTTGCTGTGACGTCATGCGCCCTCCACAAATTTTTCGTCAGGTTATCCTATCTGGCTCATAATCATAATATACCATTGTTTACTAGTGTTCTGTATGCATTTTATAGTTTTTTCCTCTTTTTATTCTATTATAAGCTTTTTTAACCGTTTTTAACCTTATCATTTATTAGTAACATTATTAATAAGCCAATAAATGTATACATTATATGTAATAAAACAAATAATTCTCACAAATAACTCAAATAAAATGTAAAATAACTTACTTACAGATGTGCTCTTTTTACTCAATTAAAAGCTTTTTTAACTGTTTTTAACCTTATCACATATCAGTAACACCATTAATAAGCCAATAAATGTATACATTATAGATGATAAAACACATAATTGATTAAAAAATAATAATAAAGTAAAATAGCACTGATAAAACCCAGTGGTACATTCAATATTATGAGCCAGCTAACCTAACAACACACACTATTTTACGTAAGTGACGTCACACTTCCCCGGCGTATTATTCTTTTAGCTTTGGCCGCAATAAAAACAACATTACTAGACATCATCATCATTTACGCATTAAGAAATATCAAAAATCTGCTAAATTATTCTTTTGAAAGTTTAACGGCCACTGATTAGTGATTACCCCATGTCTACCTTCATCTGATAATATAATATGTTATTCTATACATTATTTAGATGTATGGAGCAGTACAGCAAGAGAAGCGCCTCTTTAATGCAATGGAAGTTCTCTCAAGACACGTTGAAAATTTGAAACAAAACCTAGTCAATGAAAAGTTACTTCATGAACAAACCAGGTAATTTCTTCTTAAGTTTGTTTTTTACTAAGAATCAAATGAGGCGTTCCGAATACGAAGGGCGAACTCAACATCCAACATTTTATTTTTCCTTGCCATCTTCTGGGGCCTAAGATTTAGCCTGTATAGTTTTTGTGTTGAGTTCGCTTATTGCTAAAAAAATAACTTAAGTTTTTCTAAAAATCACCAAATGTTGAGTTCGCAACGCCGCGCCGGAGCGCCTCAAATATAAACAGAAATATGTATTTTTTTATTTTTATTATTAATAAAGCCTATAGTAGATACAAAGATATTTTTTTTTGTTTCTGAGCTTACTCAAGGTAACGGAAGCAATTTGATCGTACCGAAAACGAACACTTTTTATGTTTCCGATTTTAAAAGTTCCAATTCCAAGACAGAAATCCTTTTCAGACATTAAGGAACATTTTAGGGTTTGTGTCTGTATGTCGGTCAGTCTGTCGCTCAATTTTTGGAAAGCAACATCTTAAAAATTACTCGCCCGATTTGAATGAAATTTTCATGGTGGGTCATAGTTAGGCCATTGTTTGTCTCATAAGATTCAACCTGCTGTGCCAATTTATTTCTCTTCCTCTTGCGCACAAACATACATTTATTCACACCTATATCTTCAAACAAGGACTCATCTGATTTTGAAGAAATTTGGTTGGTTTTGTCAATAGTAACCTGCAGATAGCTCCAGATTAATTTCAACGCTTTTTAAATTTTGATAAATTGATTTTTAATTCATGAAAAAATAAAAACAACTGGGACAGATTTAAAAAAAACGGGGGAGGGGTTAAATAAATTTGACAATAATAGGTTGGAAAGCATAAGAAAATTAAAGTATACGAAATAGGACGCGAGGAAGCTATGTGCCATTCTAATGGGCAGACTATTTAAAATCTTTATAATAAGCAGTGTTTCGACGGAAAATCTATGCCATTTACTTATATAGCACAAAATGATTATTTATTTATGAGATTGCAAATATTTAATACCTAGAATTTAAAACTACTATTTAATTGATTACTATAAGTAGGTATACACAACAAGTATTTAATATGATTAGAATATAAATATACATGCTCTCCCACACACAATATTTTCTACATCGAATGAACAAGTAAGCGTTCATTCAACACACATGTAACCGAACTCCAGAAGGAGAAGGTGTCAGATATAAGCAGGAAGTTAATTTAAATGGCATCGGACAATATGAAAAAGGGTTTGAAAGAAATTAGTAAATACAAATGTAGTTCTTCTACTCACAACAGTGACTCATATTGTAAACACAAAACCGAATCGCAAAGAACTTTAAATCATATAAAACCGACAAATTGTTTGTAAACATCTCCAGTTCTTTTCAACATAAATTAGGGTAAGTAAATATAAACAATTAAATTGGAATGAGTCTGAAGCTAAACAGTACTAAACTTAAACCTTATTCACAAAATAAACTAGCTATCGAAATACTTCAAGTGGATAGATGTTGCCAAACCATGAGTTATTACATAGACAGTGCTACTACTAACTACTATGCTTATAATAAATTATTCTACTTAGTTAATCGATTTTATTACGTCGGATATTATAAATGCAAGAATGGGTGCGCGCCACTAAGCTCTTATAACGGAGAAGATTCAATGCCATAAACAAAAATGATCTTGGCTATATTTTGGTTTCTTTATTTGTAACCACTATATAAAAAAACGTATACCATTTATGGTAGAATTATGTGGCCTTCATAATTAAAGGCCACATAACTAGGCATCGCGTGGCTCTATCATTGAAGCGAGCGTATAGTAATTGTAATAAAAAATGTGTATTGATTGAATATTGAAAAAATAGATAATCATACATCATGATGAGTTGATAGATAATGGGTATAGTAGTAGATCAGCGGCTAGTAGTAAGGGAAGGGAACCACCCCGCATTCTTACTATTCCTCTAAAAACTCTAACCGCACCTCTCCTTTTCAATTATTATAAAATGTATCACGTNGAAAAGGAGAGGTGCGGTTAGAGTTTTTAGAGGAATAGTAAGAATGCGGGGTGGTTCCCTTCCCTTACTACTAGCCGCTGATCTACTACAATACCCATTATCTATCAACTCATCATGATGCATAATTATCTATTTTTTCAATATTCAATACACATTTATTACTATTAGTATACGCTCGCTTCAATGATAGAGCCACGTGATGCCTAGTTAATCTATCACCATTTGTAGGCGTCTGCCCTCATATAGTGAATTTTTATCAAATTTGAATTAGTATTTGTAAAAAATATAAAAAGTTAATATTAAAAAAAAAGTTTGTCCACTTGCCCATTGAAAGTCATGTGTACAGGGACTCTGTAGGCTAACTTTATAAAATTTTCATCAAAATCGGGCTAGCTATTTTCAAAATATAAGCGTTCTCAAAAATGCAGACGTCAAACATATCGCCAGACAGATTCGATACCAAAAACAAGTCCCGTCGATGATATTATCTTCTGTTTTTCTTCATAAAAACAGAAGGAATATTATGAATACTATACTTTTTTTCAATTAGTATCAACTTCTGACACTCAGATTGGCCAACCTATATGAGAGGAAAAAATAAAGCCACCAGGTCTGTGGAAGATCTAGTGGTGGTGGTGGTGCCAGTGACATTTTTATTTGCCTAGTTGGCCCGACCTTTCCGAAAATCAAAAATCCGGTGCTCTCATTGGCTCCCCTCCACAGTTTTTAGATTTTCCCGCGCTGTCAAAAGTTAATACTAATTGTATAAAGAGTATAATAATTATTTCGTTACTGCATAAATACTCATCTAATTAAATGCTATATGTATTATGTATAAACAATTTGTGTATTACACCAGTTGTTAAGTAAATAACGCAATTAGTAATATACTATTAATTTTTTATATTATCCCTAAGAATATAAATATTTTCTTTTACAGGAAACTATTAACTGAGAATAAACCGCACACTCCACTGCACATAGTAAGTGTTTGGTAATAAATATTTCATTAATTATGATAAAAAATAAAATTTAAAAAATTCGATTACTTTAATACACCTATAATGTATGTTATGTTATATTCTTATTATAGGATAATAAGAGACGAGCTAGTATAGCTGCAGTAGACCAAAATCATTCATCGAATGTAAGTTTATATCTCAATTTATTTTATTAAATAACTTATGATTAATAATAAATTAAATTAAGATACCCAAATTTATATTTTTTTCTGCCGTAAATATGCTACATTTGAATAAAACCAATTTTTCTTTGGGGAATAAAAACTAAAAAAATATACTAAGTAAACAATATTCCGCATGTTATGTATTCAAATAAATTTAAATATATGTGCCTAGATGTTAATGAAATTTGATTTATGAATAATTAATGATACAGTATAAATTAAAATCTACGATAAAAAGCAAATAGCAAGCTAATAGTTCAAATTGATTTTCAAGCCGCAAGGAGAAAAACAGTGAGCTCAAAAGGTATATAATTTAAATTAAATTATATAATTATATTCTATATTACTCTTATATTTACTCTTTTAGTTCAGTATCCCCTAAAAAGAGGTAGTACCCTAAAGACGTGTTGGAAAAATATGAAGTAGCAAATAAATTACCTTTATTTATTTATTTAATTACAATTCAGTTATGAAAGAAACATGCACATTTGATATTATTAATTATTGACAGCATTCATTTATTTAATTCTTTAGGACTCGAGGCACTCTTCTAGAAAAGGTTCACTCATCAAACGATTTGCAAACTGCAAGAGTAACTCATTTTCAGAAATTTGCTTAGATTTAAGAAAAGGGTGAGTGTTTGATTTAAAATAATTATTATCTTATAGTTTTTATTTTTCTATTCCTGAACTTTTTATTGAAAAGGAAATAATTTTGTTAATCTAAATTGAATTTGGTTATGCACTTTTAGTGCTTCTGAAACGACATTTGTGGAATTTTCCCACCCACTAAAAATCTTCCCCCTATAGGATAGCCTCAGCCCATTAATCGGCTATTGCTGCTTGACGTCATTGCTACTACACTAGAGTCGTCTAGTGTAGTCTGTTAATAGAAATATTTTGACAAGCTTTTCGGTATTGGAAATTTGTGAGCGCACCTCTGGCCCGAACCCTCCGGCGTTTCGGTACTGGAAAATTAGTGAGCGCACCTCTGGCCCGAACCCTCCGGCGTTTCGGTACTGGAAAATTTGTGAGCGCACCTCTGGCCCGAACCCTCCGGCGTTTCGGTACTGGAAAATTTGTGAGCGCACCTCTGGCCCGAACCCTCCGGCGTTTCGGTACTGGAAAATTTGTGAGCGCACCTCTGGCCCGAACCCTCCGGCGTTTCGGTACTGGAAAATTTGTGAGCGCACCTCTGGCCCGAACCCTCCGGCGTTTCGGTACTGGAAAATTTGTGAGCGCACCTCTGGCCCGAACCCTCCGGAGTTTCGGTACTGGAAAATTTGTGAGCGCACCTTTGGTTGCAATATGAAAGGAACCACTATCAGCTCACCTTCATACCCGAGGAATATTAGACNATGATTCTAGATATGCTTAGAGGAAACAAATATATACAGGGTGACTGGCGTTACATGTGAAAAAATGAAGTGGGTTGTTCTACGTCTCAAGGGCTACAAAAAACAGTATATAAACCATGGGTCAAATCTTAACCGTTTTCCCGAAAAATTAAATTTTATGATTTTTTTAAGATCGCATGCCTTTGCTCTTAAAAACACTAATTGCTCCAAAAGTATAAAAGCTAGAATAAAATTTTTTAGTTTCGCTGCAAAGCTGACAAAATTTCCTATAAGAAAAGAGTAATTTTCATTTTCATTCTCTCAAATTACATGACAAAACATGTATACAAATTTTATTTTTAAGAAAATATAAAAAAAAAACATTTTTTCTTTATGGTTCCATAACTTAGAATAGAACCGAGCTTAAACTGTTGTGTACATTTTTTGTCATGTAATTTGAGGGAATGAAAATTACACTTTTAATATAGGGAATTTTGTCAGCTTTACAACGAAACTAAAAATGTTGTTCTAGCTTTTATACTTTTGGAGCAATTAGTGTTTTTATGAGCAAAGGCATGCGATCTTAAAAAAATCATAAAAAAAAGGTTAAGATTTGACCCATGGTTTATATAGTGTTTTTTGTAGCCCCTGAGGCGTTGAACATCTCACTTCATTTTTTCACATATAACGCCAGTCACCCTGTATATAGATCAGAACAATATTTGTGACCAGGGGATGAAGAGAGACATATTTTGAGAGATACGCGGCAGCTGCACGTTAGTGTTTGGTTGAAAAGCTTTCAAACTGAAGTAATCATAACGATTTAGCTTCCCAACGAAGATAGCTTAAAAATGCCTAATTCAATTTTTCATTCCTATTACTTAATTGCCTATTTTTCTGGGTTATCTTAAGTTTAGTAAATTTACTTTTAGCAAACTTAAAAAAATTGTGAACTGATTAAACTGCAATCGCTACTATAATAAACGCAATTAAACAAACCATAAAAAAATTCTAATAATAGATCCGAAAAAAACTCTTCATTGAAGACTTAAAGCATAACATTAAATGTTGCAGTGAATCAAATAATAGTATTCAAGGCCATATTATGGATGATCATGGTAATGAACTCGTAGATTTACAACAAGATACAACTGTTAGCGACTGTTCAGATGCTTGCAGGTGTACCAACAACATTTCTCTAGATTCCAGCAGGTAATTAACCTTAACTTTTGTTATTTCTAGTTTTACGTTGCAATATAAATGATGAGGTTGGGAAACGCTGCATTACACTACTTCGTCTTAAAAAATAATCTATATAATATATAAAATTCAAATAATCATCACGATATCTTTGAAACCCTAGACCTATGACATTGAAATTATTTTAAGTATATGTTCCCCTAATTCAGTAGTTGATTGCTAAGAAATCTTTTTACAATCCCCTTGATTAATAATGGCGGCCATTTATAAGCAACATTTGTTTTGACGATATCTCCGGAACTAATTATAGCTAAAACAACTTTCGTAAAAGGGTTTTCTAATGAATTCGTCAAAGCGATATCTCCGGGACCAATCGCACTAAAACATTAACATTTTATGGGTATGCTCCTCTTTGCTTCTAGGTGTTTGTAAAATAAAAATTTACAATCGCCATCTTGATTTCCGATTAATTACAAACGAATCTTTTGAACCAATTGCACTTAGAACTTTGAGATTTTGACCTTAGCTTCCATTTATACTTTTATGACTCAATCAACTTTATTTAAAGAATTTTCCAATCGACCCTTTTGAATAAAGATGGCGACAAGGAACGTATAGTTAAAAACCATGCTCCTCACTATAATTATCACCACTTCTTTGAATTAATTTTATTGTATTTATAAAAATGCTTGTATTTATAACTCCAACAAATTAACAAATGTATTAAAAATTGCACACCGGAGTAAAACACAGGATTCAGCTATTAAAATCAGCTAATTAAATAAAGTTTTAATACATACCTGATGTTTAAATACGAAGAAATGTGTTACTGACAGGGTCGGTAGTATCTTATACTGTGCACAGCTAAGTTTAAAATAATTTTTCTTTGTTATATCCGTTATACACTAGCTTTTAATAGAGATACTCAAAAAATACTCAACTTTTTCGCACAAGGTAAAAATAAACACTCGCGTTGAATTAACAAGAATTTGGAATAATTAACGCACTCGGCACTACACGCGATCCTGAAACAAGAAAAAATGCATTAAATGTTATTATTTATAATATCTTTGTCTCAGTTTGAATTGTTAAAACTTTTATTAGTCAATTATTTATATAAATGTTTAAAACTGTATTTATAATATGCTATTTGCAATCAAGTTTTATTTGAATATGTTTAGGGAGGCTGAAATCGAATTGTTTCAAAGAAAGCGGGCTTCGTTGCAGGAAGATGCACCTTCTTCAGTACAGAAAAAACATTATCCCATGAGATATAAATTTCAAAAGAGGTAATTTTTAACTATCGTTAATTATCTGTAAAAGATGTCTGTTGTTTTAAAATATGTTGGTACTGTATACTGTATATTGTTCTGAAGAATATGTTAAAAGTTTATATTTTTTTATTTCTATAATATTCAGCGGCATTATTACGATGCTAACAATTAGTAGGAGTGATTAGTATGACTATAATTGGCAATTCTTTTGATCGTTACACTCCTTATAAAATCAGAAGTGTGATATTCCTTTATCTCAAAGTACATTGGACTAAGCATTCCTTTGTCTTAATAAGTAGTTATTTATTCAGTCGTTTATATTCTAAAAAAAAAAAAAACATAGGGCAGTAACAATCTAAAGAAGTACCGTAAAATTTATTTATTCGGAGGATATACTAAAATATTTTTTGGAGGGACACCAGGATCCAAAAAATGTGAAACTCGTCGAAACAAAGCGCCAAAAGAAGGTGTTGTCAGATGAGATAATTTTCAACTACCTGTTTTCTTTTTTTCTAGATAAAAAATATTTGTCAAAAACCTTATATGAATAACCTACCTTATAATGAATAAAAGGCACTTCTTTAGATTGTTACTCCTTACTCCCCTATGTTTTTTTAATATAAATGGCCTCAACTAAATAACTATTCAGACAAAAGGCTGTTTAGTCCAATGTACTTTTATGCAAAGGAATACCACACTTCTGTTTTTTTTAAGGGGAGTAACAATCTAAAGGAGTGCCGAATAAATCTACCTTATAATTAATAAAGAATTTGCTATATTGAGATTAAATTATCTTAGGCTATCACATATTCTAGTCCGCGGCTGGCCTGTTAAAAACCTTCTGAAAAGTACAATCATTTCTTATTTTTTGAATTGTTGTTACAGGAGTTCATTCTTAGCACCACGATGGTTCCTAAGAATGGCTGAAGCTTGGGGCTGGAATCAGATGGGTGATTTAGCTAAAAAGGTTCGCTACTCAGCTGCCTGTGCTCTCGTCGTAGCTGCGTTCGCTATTCTCTCCTACAGCTTCATCGCGCCGGACCAACATTCTATTTGAGGAAGTAGAATAAAAGAAAATGAAATTCATTTATACAATATAACCTACTAAGAAAAGAAACAAAAATAATGTATTATCGGAGCATTCTTTGAAAGATTTTAAGCATAATTTTGATAAAATTGATGAAGAAATGTTGATCACTTACTATACTACTACCCTAGATACTATACGTACTACTAGTACCAGAGATCAGTTTTAACTGTTATTTTCATGGCTAATGTTCTCTTTGTAAAGAGGTATAAATAGAGCGAAAAAAATGCCAGATGATTTACCGCACAAATAATTCTCTAACGTACCTACCAAGTTTTGGAGTTTTATGAGATTGTTTAAAAACTCTATAGAAGAGATTGAGGAAAGTTCTAGAATCTATAACCTCCTGGGATACTGGTATATGTTTAGCTATATAATCCATTGGTACTTAGTACTTATATGTCAAGGAGAAGGAGCCATAATCTATTATCCCCAAAATTTCGGATCAATAATTTTTTGGGTATTAAATTTGAATTTACATTGGAATAAAGTGTAGTAATTTTAGAATGAAGTGTTAAGGAAATGACTGCAGAGTGAGAATATTAAGCCCTAAAATTCAAAAATCTATACTAACATCTCCTATCTTCTATTCCTTGTCACTTATACTCTTAAAAAAAAATCTTTATAGTAGCTGGATCCAGTCCTAGTATATTAAGCTCTTCAGAATCTGCTCAAACTTTTTGCCTTCTTAATTATTATAATATTACTATTAAATGGTTTACGATAATTCATATAAGTAAGGGCTAAAATTGATAATATACAAGAACTATATAATTAATGCAACAGTACATCACAAATGAATATTTGGCTTTAAAAAAAAAGATAGTAAAAATACATCACAGAAAAATAACATTACTGCAGTACAGTTTGTTTTTATAAAAATTGGGGATTCATATTATGATGTTTATTATATACCTAAAAAACGATAAAATTTATTTATAGATTTCCAATGAAGCTTATCGATAATTCAATAATACTTGAATAATAATTTGATTTACCACAAACAATTATAAAATATAAATTTAAATCAGTGATTTAAATATATCACTTCCTTTTGTATGGCCTATGGACCCATAATTGTATGTGCAAAGCACATTTTTATAAACAAATATATATCAATTTGCTTTCTATATCCATTGGGACTAGGTGGAGACAATATATTCCAGAATTAAAATTATTACGAAAAATTATTATATTTAACTAGCTCTATTTTAGCATGGTCAATATACCAAACTAAATAATTTTTTATATAGATTTGATTCAACTGTATTATATTAAAAATGTATTTAATATTTTAATATTTATTGACGAAATAATGAAATCGCTATAATTACTTACTGATAAACGAAGGAGTAGAATATTTTGTAAGCATAAAAAAGAAGTTTTTATAAAGGGATCAATATTTGAAATGATAATGCAGTTAGCTAAAATATATTAATTATTAGAAATTGTTAAATTTTTGATAAATATATATGCATAGGTATGATAGCATATACTTTGCTAAAATAAGAATTTACAATGAAGCATAATTTATCCTATTCTATGATTATAATAAAAGTTTAAAAAAATAAATGTTTGATGAATGAATCTTTAATGTGTCTCTTAAACAAATTGGAAGTAAAGAAACAATGCCATCGTAAAAGATGTTTGAATAAATCATTATTTGTAAAATTGAAAGTAACAAAATATTTGTAAAAAATGAAAAAAAAGTGAATCCAAATATTATATATCTACTATTATTGAACTAATCTGTTATATTATGCGATGTATACTGTTATTAAAGGAAAACATTAGATGTCTCTGTTAAAAATGAATATAAAAAAATAGCAAGAAAATTTCATTAACTTTATTATCTTTTAAGTGTTTAACCATTTATAAATACTAAAAGCCAGTTATAAATATTAGCATTCTTTCATATAAAATACTTTCAACTGTATTTAGACTTATTGGAAAGATCTTTAAAACTATTATTTAAAACTGAAATTAAAAAATTAAAAAGGTATCGACTGTCATGGAACGTAACATACGCAATAATAATAGATTTCCCATTTTAGTTAGCATTTTAAACGTTTTAATTAATTTTAACCATTAAAAAAAGCTATAAGGGTAATTTTCGTGGTAATCGCGATATAAACTAGATGTATGTAATATTGTTTCGTATCAATTATCTAAGTCAATTATTTCGATTTGACTTCGTCTCTAGAGCGAAAAATCGTAAGTTCGGCATTTTTTGTAGAAACATAAATTGATTTGGGGTTTTTTTTTTTTTTTTATCAATAACTTTGTTTTATTTTTGTAAAAACAATCCCATTTACAATATAAACTTTTTTAATTTTTATCACTTGTTTTTTAGTGACTATTATAACTATCACATGTGAAAACTAACAACATAACGTACAAATTTAACTATACGGGTGCCCCCCCCCCTTGAATTTTGAACAGTTTGCGATAAATTAAATTGAGATAAATTCCCTGTACTATTTACAGGGAAGTTAGTATGCATCCACTCGCGCTATAGGCAATAGGCAACCACCTTTTATACCCCTAGGCCACACCACTTAAAAATATAAAATTGGAATGTATATTTTTGATAGATTTGGAATCTGTGGCAAAAAATCAGAACATTTTTTTCAATTATAATCAAATGGTTGTGCTAAAAGCTTTACCTAAAAAGGGTTTCGTTGATATTGTGAACGTAAAAGTAATTAATATAAGGGGAGAAATGTTGATGCTTTTTGACAAAATGGCGTGGAAAATTAAACAATTTACGCAAGTGTTATATATTTTTGTAATTTACTCTTTAATGCCTTTCATTTGATACATAAAATAAAATAAAAAATTTCGCGACATAAATTATCCGCCACATTGGATTCCCAGTTAATCAGAACAAATTGCTATTCTTTTTTTTCTACGGCCCAGAAAACGGCACTTTTTGCATATACATATTTCTAGAAACAGCAGAAAATTAAAATATTTTCACGTGTTACTTGAGGAACTGGTTCCTGGTTATAAATCCCTTGGGGGTCACTGTGTTTTTTATCTGTAATAACGATTTTGAGTTCGCTATATTTTTCCTGTGTCCGCAACAAAACGATCTTTAATACTGCAAAGTTTCATGTTTTTATCTTTTGATTCAAAAGTTATTAGAATCGTACTGTGACAGACAGACAGAAACAGGAACGAAACTGTAAGAGTTACTTTTCTTGGTTTTACCAACGAAACCCTAAAAATACTGTAAGCTTGCGTTAGTGGCGGAGTAAGGTTTTCATCCAGGGGGTGGCGGTTTCGAAGTATGGAAAGCCCTAAGGAAGGGGGGGAGAATTCTGGATTCTCCCCCCCCCCCTGACTACAGTACAGTATCTTAACCGTAAGCCATGGGTGTCGGTATTGTATAGTCGTTAATTATTGTAGGGTGCATATAGCGGGGGGTCCGGGGGTCCTCCCCCGGAAAATATGACCTCTCAAAACAGCGCTTAAATGCATTTCTGAGGTAAAATTTGATTTTAATACTTAGTCANTATAATAAAAACTTAAAAGTATAGTTATTATAACACAATAAAAGTGCCTAATCATTCCCTTTGTCTAAAATACCTAAAAAAAAATCCGTTCTTGAGAACGAAAATGTATCACAGTTTGTTACATTCGGTAAGCTCGGAAGCAAAAGGAGGATTTTTAATATTTTCGTTTTATATATCTACGAGGCGTTATGCCCATGACGGCGTTTCTATTAAAAACTAGGACATTTTGGCGAGCCGAAAACTGTTTTCGGGAGACAAGTTCGGGATTTAAATTCCAAAACCGGGACAACTTCGGGACGCCTGGCGTGTCAAAAGTTAATTGTGTGGGGGTGCTGGGGGGCCGGTGGCCCTCACCCGGAAAATTTTGAAAATATACCTCTCAAACCAGTGATTTTTTGCATTTCTGACATGAAATTTGGTAGTCGTTGGCAAAAAAGTATGATCAAGGGGGGGCGGTCGCCCCCCCCCCCCCCCCCCCTTTAATCCGCCACTGGCTTGCGTTTTCTTACTAAACAGATACCAAAGCCCTTCTAAGTTATCTACCAACGAGCTTTTTTCATAAATTATCATGCACACATTCCTCACCTGTGTTGTTGTTTACAAGTGGTAAACTTGTAAACAACATACTTATAACAGAGTAGTGCTATAAACACACTGTCCAGTTGTGCCCTTACTAACTCAACACACAAAAGTAATTCCCAAGACTCCATAATTGCCTGAAAATCTAGGGATTATATTATTTGAACCTTTAAAAAAATTATTAAAAGAAATCTAGTTTTGCTTGATTTTTAATGTCTTCCTTTTCTCTAATTTCCCTGTCAATAAGTATAAACTAATTTTATTACATATTGTACAACTGTACGTTAAAAACTAACTCTTCATAAAATGTAATTAAATCATTTTCAGAAATATTGTCTCTTGCTATTAAAAAAAAATACAGATTATTTGATTGTATTTTATTTTTTATATGCTGTTTAATTAGGGATGTGACGACTAATATTCTTTACAGAATTTTGTGAAATATATATAAACAAGACATATTTACGCGCGTTTAAATTTAGAGGATATGAAATTATCATAGCGTTGTACTTTACTGAAAAAGATAAGTGAAATTTGTACATCCTGTACAGGTAGTACCAACAATATTTCTTTATGCAACAAAAAACTAAAGATAGAAGTAAATGCTGATAAATTTAGTGCTAAGTTTCTGCTTGAGGTAGAAAGAACCATTCAAAAATAAAATTCAACTTCTTAATTCACGAGTGTGCATCAATAATCGGGTTTATTATTTTTTTGGAACCTCCGAACCTACAACTCTGTTCTCTGTTCATTTAAAATAATAATTATAAATCTTTCACTGAACCTTACTTTCCGTGTCGCAGAAAGTAAGGGTGGAAGAAGGACTCTTCGTTAATTACAACGTTTATATCGATTTGGAAACAAATCAGATAATACAGCGCTGAGATTACAATCCCTCGTAATAGATCTCTCTAGTAATAGATAATTGATAAATCAGATAATTTAATATTATAAACTATTCAAGACAAAGTATTAAGACTAACATTAAGACAATTTGGTCCACCCTCCTCCAAAAAAAACCCTATTCGGTTACCACAATGTGGTCCCCCCTCCTAAACAAAACCCCTATTCGGTTACCACAATGTGGTCCCCCCTCCAAAAAAAATCTATTCGGTTACCACAATATGGTCCCCCCTCCAAAAAAAACCCCTATTCGGTTACCACAATGTGGTCCCCCCTCCAAAAAAAACCGTATTTAAGAGTGAAATGAACAATACTATTATCATGATAAAATAATTCGTTGAAGAATTATTCTCCTATTTCTTTTTCCCTATTCTTTCACAATGTGGTCCCCCTCCTAAAAAACCCAATTTAAGAGTGAAATGAACAAGACTATTATCATGATAAAATTATTCGTTGAAGAATTATATACGAGTACGTTATGCGTGTAGGAAAAAGATAATGTCTATTGCTTGAGGAAAATGATATTCATAGTTGTGACAATAATAAAAGAAATTATAGTAACGGTAATGTCGATAATTGGTGAAATTTTAGTAATAATAAATGTTGGGTAAATATTTTGATTAAAAATTGATTCATGAATTCGGGGTTTAATTTCGTCAATAAAAATGTATAGTTATTAGCAAATGTGATAACGCCTAATCTAAAAGGTTTATGATTTACTTTCAGCTGCAATGGATTCTAGCTTAATTCAAAATGTGTAATCATAGTTCATGATGCAATGAAGATGTTAAAGCTAATTCCATATGTTTATAACTAACTTTATTTACTATTTGCTGAGATCAATGTCGTCACATCCCAAACTCAATAGCACATAAAGTGTAATACTTGTTAGTACTCTATCTTGAACGTTAACCACGTCTAAATATAAATTTATACTCTTTTCTGCACAATTTGAATCTTTCTATCCTTGACTGAAACTTTGACTTTGAGACCTACCTAAAACTTGCCAAAATCTATTAAAATATATTTTATGTGAAATAAATAAACAAATTAAATTTAGATGTTATATATGTTTAGGTTTGTTAATAATTATTTTAGATATAGTAAATAGAAATTTATATAGTTTTTTAAATGTTATAAAATTAATAAAAAAAAAATATTGAATGCCAATAAATAAATGAATAATAATTTTAAAATAATTAATAATTTTATTCGGTCCAAATTTTTAGAGCATCGAGGTGATATTAGATGTAATATATAAGTATGTTATGAACTATAAATTAAATATTCTATAAGGGTGTTAAATATATATTTCCAATGACTATTTACATTTCTGTCTTTCAATGATTTCGGCGTAATTTCATCTCTGATTAAGGAAACATTACATAGTTATTGTGTTACCTTGAATTTTTTTTTTAGTAAACGATGGAAAAAAATCCAATTAAATATACATACATATATTGTTAAGTGCAAACATTATTAAAGGGAATTGTGAAGTTTAAATATAAGAAATACTCATGCGATATAAACGTAATCTCTCCTGCCTTGATAAATTACCGAAGTTAGCTAATATTACTCAGCTTTCAATCGCAAATTAATAAAAAATATTTTCCGAAATACTGTTCAAAATATTGATATCAAAATTGTTTGTGAAATTACGCCTAAAATCATTCGTGATAGATTAAGGCACCATAACTTTGTTCTACTAAGATACTAAATGATTTTTAAGATAAAATATTTCATTTTAAGTAAAATTCAATTTGAAGATTTTTTAATAAGAACCACTTAAACTATTGCTGTTAATAATGATAATAATAAATTCTCTAAAATTCAAAACGCAGGTAAGCCAGAATATGTATACGTATGAAGCAAATAAATAGTTGGAAGAATTTCTAAAAATCGTATTCTGTTTCAATGAAGAATTGCTTAAGCAGGCTTTTCAAAAAATTGTGAATAACAAAATTAAATTATGAACATTTTCTTAGGTAATTAGATAAAAGGTGCCCCCTTCGAAATCTATTTTAGTTAGTAATGTTTATTATATTATTTTTTTTTTCAAGCAATTTACAATTAGGAATAATAATTTCAAATAAATATTCTAAATAANATTTAAGAGTGAAATGAACAATACTATTATCATGATAAAATAATTCGTTGAAGAATTATTCTCCTATTTCTTTTTCCCTATTCTTTCACAATGTGGTCCCCCTCCTAAAAAACCCAATTTAAGAGTGAAATGAACAAGACTATTATCATGATAAAATTATTCGTTGAAGAATTATATACGAGTACGTTATGCGTGTAGGAAAAAGATAATGTCTATTGCTTGAGGAAAATGATATTCATAGTTGTGACAATAATAAAAGAAATTATAGTAACGGTAATGTCGATAATTGGTGAAATTTTAGTAATAATAAATGTTGGGTAAATATTTTGATTAAAAATTGATTCATGAATTCGGGGTTTAATTTCGTCAATAAAAATGTATAGTTATTAGCAAATGTGATAACGCCTAATCTAAAAGGTTTATGATTTACTTTCAGCTGCAATGGATTCTAGCTTAATTCAAAATGTGTAATCATAGTTCATGATGCAATGAAGATGTTAAAGCTAATTCCATATGTTTATAACTAACTTTATTTACTATTTGCTGAGATCAATGTCGTCACATCCCAAACTCAATAGCACATAAAGTGTAATACTTGTTAGTACTCTATCTTGAACGTTAACCACGTCTAAATATAAATTTATACTCTTTTCTGCACAATTTGAATCTTTCTATCCTTGACTGAAACTTTGACTTTGAGACCTACCTAAAACTTGCCAAAATCTATTAAAATATATTTTATGTGAAATAAATAAACAAATTAAATTTAGATGTTATATATGTTTAGGTTTGTTAATAATTATTTTAGATATAGTAAATAGAAATTTATATAGTTTTTTAAATGTTATAAAATTAATAAAAAAAAAATATTGAATGCCAATAAATAAATGAATAATAATTTTAAAATAATTAATAATTTTATTCGGTCCAAATTTTTAGAGCATCGAGGTGATATTAGATGTAATATATAAGTATGTTATGAACTATAAATTAAATATTCTATAAGGGTGTTAAATATATATTTCCAATGACTATTTACATTTCTGTCTTTCAATGATTTCGGCGTAATTTCATCTCTGATTAAGGAAACATTACATAGTTATTGTGTTACCTTGAATTTTTTTTTTAGTAAACGATGGAAAAAAATCCAATTAAATATACATACATATATTGTTAAGTGCAAACATTATTAAAGGGAATTGTGAAGTTTAAATATAAGAAATACTCATGCGATATAAACGTAATCTCTCCTGCCTTGATAAATTACCGAAGTTAGCTAATATTACTCAGCTTTCAATCGCAAATTAATAAAAAATATTTTCCGAAATACTGTTCAAAATATTGATATCAAAATTGTTTGTGAAATTACGCCTAAAATCATTCGTGATAGATTAAGGCACCATAACTTTGTTCTACTAAGATACTAAATGATTTTTAAGATAAAATATTTCATTTTAAGTAAAATTCAATTTGAAGATTTTTTAATAAGAACCACTTAAACTATTGCTGTTAATAATGATAATAATAAATTCTCTAAAATTCAAAACGCAGGTAAGCCAGAATATGTATACGTATGAAGCAAATAAATAGTTGGAAGAATTTCTAAAAATCGTATTCTGTTTCAATGAAGAATTGCTTAAGCAGGCTTTTCAAAAAATTGTGAATAACAAAATTAAATTATGAACATTTTCTTAGGTAATTAGATAAAAGGTGCCCCCTTCGAAATCTATTTTAGTTAGTAATGTTTATTATATTTTTTTTTTTTTCAAGCAATTTACAATTAGGAATAATAATTTCAAATAAATATTCTAAATAAATCTCGCCATTCAAAGAAAGTATGAATGATATTTGTAGAAGATCTTGTCGAAGATTTTAAAATTACAATAAAAATCTTGGGGGGAAAAAATTTATCGGTAAAGACTGTGTTTTATTGAAATTAAAATAGAAAGAAGAAAAAATAAAAAAACTTGTAATTTTTTATAATAATATTTTTAATAATCTGTTATTTTATTTTATAAATTAGTTACCTTGGTCCCCATTTCTTCCCTCTATATCTTCTAATATTTCTTCTTCAATGTTATGTGTATATGAATTTGTTTATTTTTATTAATGGCATTTTTATGTGTGATAAGAGTATACCAACTTTAAACAATAATAAAAAAATTTAAAAAGTTAATGTTTGAAAAATAAAGTATCTGTTATTTGAACGATTTTGTTTTATTTATACCTTTTATTTCTAACATAAAAACGAGGAATGCAGTAATTTTATGGAGAGAATACGAGAATCAAAGTGGTAAGTGTTATTTGTATTAGCTGATGGTTCTACAAATCGTTAACATCATAACAGTGCCGCTAAATATTACAGAAACCTATTATACATTATACTATGGTCCTGTGGTATAATAACTGGGTATAACTATACAAGGGATTATAAATAAAGATGCTTTAAGAGCAGTAAAAAAGAGTAGTCTGCCAATTATTGGGTGAGCAGGTTTTGAGATGTGATCACCACCAGCGAACCACATCATGTGGTTCGCAATAATGTTGAAGGACAGATAGACACGAGACTAAAATGTTCCCTAAAGGCCCCCGTACTAAAGGCCCTACGATCAAACATTTTACGCAAACCTGATGTTTGGAAAAATGTGGGCTTTACACGTCAAACATCATGTTTGCAACCATCAAACAGCCCTATACACGGTCAAAATGTTTGCGCAAACATTTTGACCGTGTATGGAGGCCTTAATGTCTGAAACGGAGTTCTGTCTAGGATTTTTTTTAGTTTGTTCTTCATAATGATAACATCATAATGCGTTCTTTATAATGTGCTTTAACTTCCGCCTCCTTCAATATAAGCTCTGGACTCGGAAGTGAAAGATTTAATTTTACTAATTCCGTGGTGCAATAGCTGTGAGAGCCTAGGCCATTCTAAGCGTTTATACTCTTATATGTAAATGTATAAGCCTTACAATTGGCACCAGTTAATCACCTCTCCACATAAACAGGAGATGCTGGGCGATCACCAAGGAGGAGGGCCATGTACGGGAACCGAGATTGGTTCACCTATCCAAGATGTGACCACGCCCGATGATGCCAACCAGTGGCGTACATAGGGGGGGGGGGGCCCAAGGGGCCCTGGCCCTCCCCCCGAAATGATTACATAACTTGGACCCGCAATACATATAAAACCAAACAAACACAGTAATGACAGGTGCATTCGAATTTTCTGTAAATATTTTCCAATAAAAGGAATTAATAAGTATTATATTAGGGTCTGAATACACTTAATTACTCAAAATGCGCTAGGCCCGAATTTTGCCGATGGAATTAAATTCATTAAACAATATATCGGCCCGATTGTTGGCTGGGCCCGTATTTTTTCCGATGGAATTAAATTAGGGAGCATAAAACTAAGTAGTAATTGCCGGCCTGGCCCGGATTATTGCTGATGAAACTAAAACTATTAAAAACTATACCGGCCCGATTACCGGTTGGGCCCGAATTTTTGCCGATAGATCTAAAACTATTAAAACCTATAC
>KZ652143.1:0-14617 GCA_001010745.2 Gerris buenoi
GCCCGTCTCCTTCAATACTCCACTAAAAAAATTTCGCCGTACGGTTTTTTGCCGTACGGTGAAAACCGTGTAGTGTGAAACAGCCCTTTTGTGAAAATATGGCAAAAAGAGTACATAATAACAATTGCTTCATTCTTAAAGAGCTTTCCAACGACATGCATCATGCAGGGTATATACTATTTTGACTTTTGTACCCCATACCCCGTACCCCTGAGTACCAAACGTTTAATTTTGAAATCATGTAATCCTTCTCCATGAAAAAATACATATATGTGCCAACTATAGAACTTTGCTAATGTTTTTCGGTAACGGTTTTTTACTCCCACCACTTGCTCGTTCTACAGGTTGGTGAGCCTGGACTAAGGAAAAAAAAAAACGCCCCTACAACGATTTTCGGGTTGTTTTTGTCGATAAAATCCTCGGGGATGACGTCCGCGTCCAGGTTCAGGCCCACCAGGGGCCCGGGGGGTGCTCGCCGATGCCATATTTGGTTTCAGCGACCCAAAATCTCCGGGCGCCGAGTTTCTCTCCTTCCCCGCGTGATTTTCGGGAGAGTCCCGCGGAGATGACGTTCATCGGCGTTCCTGAGCTCAAGGTCGGCTGTGGGTCAATTTAAATATCATAATCGTGATCAGCCGCCTAGAAAACCCTGTTCTGACTCATATTAAAACGTTCTTTAATCTTCCAAAAGCCGCCTCAAAAAATGCATTTTTTGAATGCATTTTTGGCTGCAGCAATGCATTTTCCGGTTTGTACCAAAAAAAAAAAACCTGGGGCATTTTTTACAAATAATTTTTGGAAGCGAATGCAAAAAACCGCATTCCGATCCGTCTTAGTCTAAAAGATTCCGAACTTTTGGCCTTTTTTGTGCTTCATTGCCGCGACTATAAATTTTGAAGAGGTTTACTTTCCACGCATTAAATGTAAGGGCTCTTTGCTAACAACACAAACAAAGTCTTGTAAGTACATACTGAATGAAACAAACGATGTTTCATCTTTCATTAACTATTACAAACCAACTGAGAGGCACCCAGGATTAAGTTAAGTGCATCACTAGATAGATAGCAGCACTAGTGTAGGAAAAATTGAGGTACCCGNACGTTAAACATCATATTTGCGCAAACATCAAACAGCCCCATACACGGTCAAAATGTTTGCGCAAACATTTTGACCGTGTATGGAGGCCTTAACCAACTGAATCTTTGGAAGGTAATTAGAGCAACAGGAACAAGTATAGAAACACTACAATCCCAACCTCTTTAAACTTTTCCGATCACAAATTACACTTGATTCGGTTCAGTAATGCTGAATGAAAAAAAATGTTTTTTGTTTTTTTTTTTAAACTTATTTTACATGTATACAACAGCCCGGCAAACAGAAGTTTAAAAAAAAAAAAAAAAAAAAATTAAGTACATACTGAATGAAACAAACGATGTTTCATCTTTCATTAACTATTACAAACCAACTGAGAGGCACCCAGGATTAAGTTAAGTGCATCACTAGATAGATAGCAGCACTAGTGTAGGAAAAATTGAGGCACCCGTTTTGACCCGCCTACTCGGTTTTACCCTACTTTCCCCTAATACAAGTAATCTCTGAAAGTACTAGCACAAAAATTTGAAACTTTGCAGTAATTTTATACTAGGTGTGCAATGCTTGCAATATTGAGCTGAACGTGCATTATATATATATATTTTTCCCCCCATTTTTTCCTATTTTACCAATAGAATGACCACTCATAAATGAAAATATGACAAAAGTTAACATACAGCAATAACTGTACTCTTAAGAGCTTTCCAACGACATGCATCTATTTTACCTTTAGCTACCTTTTACTATTTTAACTTTTGTATCCCGTACCCCCGTGTACAATTTGCACAATTTCAGATTTATACCTTCCTCCGATTGGTCACTATGACCGTGCCGAATTTTGAGCGGATCGGTTCAGCCGTTCAGTAGGAGTATGCATCAGAAAAAATGCAAAGTGTAGTATAAGAGCTTCGCTTCGCTCAGCTCAATGAGTAGAAAAATTATAGGGAAGCCCAAAATATCATAATAAAAAAATTAGGAGCTATATTAAACAAAAAAAAAAAAAAAAAAAAAAACGGAAATGCTTCATGTGGAGTTTTAAATGATAGAGGAGGACTTCCTGAGTATGTATAATTTAGTTACGTTTTTTAATTTGCATATTTATTTTAAATGGCTATATATACCTACTACTTTTAAGAGGCCGCCATGTTGATTCGGCTGGGTCTATTATTCTGGTTAACGAACTCGTCTTATGAGTAAATATGCCTTTAGATCCTATGTGTGTACTGAAATATTTTGTAAAAAGGATTTTTTGCAATCAAAGATTTTTGATTAATTTATCTACCAATACCATTTGAAGGCACTGCGACACGCTTGGCAATAACTGTATCGGATTTTTTTCATATTTCCTCGAGTTTCTTTAGGCGTCATGTGCAATTGGCATCTTGGAATATTATTCTATTCGTAAATATCTTTTTCATTTTTTTTTTTTACTTGTTAGCAGGGGTCTTTCAGACCGATATGCCCAACAGGGTTAGTTATTGTAGGTATGGGAGGTCTATGGAGGTCATCTTAATGGATAATAAAAATAGTCTCTTCACGTTAATTTGCTAATTTGTTTATTTGAATCACATAGCAGCTTTCAGCCTTCACAAGGCCATCATCAGTGCCTAAGAACAAACAAAAATTAGACTAAGTACTGAAATCTATGCAATAATTAGAGCGAAACACAGAAATACATAAAACTGTCAAGAAATAAAATAGGCAAATATCATAAGTCACCCAAAATTTAAAATATATTCATGGTAATCACTACACGGTAATCACCGTGATTACCGTGTATTTTTGTTTTGTTATACACGTTTCATTTTTATTGTTTCGGGTTGTTACATCTTTATTTTTATTTAACAATATATATTATTGTATGATTTATTTATTTGTGTAATTCGTGTAACTTTTTATAACTTATATTAACTAGTCATTGGTTTTTTAATTACTTAGTAATTTATTTGATTATTGTCTTTTATTATTTTAGTTGACTTATGATATTTGCCTATTTTATTTCTTGACAGTTTTATGTATTTCTGTGTTTCGCTCTAATTATTGAATAGATTTCAGTACTTAGTCTAACTTTTGTTTGTTCTTAGCCACTGATGATGGCCTTGTGAAGGCTGAAAGCTGCTATGTGATTAAAATAAACAAATTAGCAAATTAACGTGGAGAGACTATTTTTATTATCCAGGGTTAGTTATGTTTTTCAATTTCTTTTTGATTGTAAGTAAGTTTCATTAACATGCGAAAGTATGTATAATATATATTCTATAATAATATTAATATTACATATATATAGATATGAGTTTCTTGTAAAGGAAACATATATTGATATTAAATATTCCTAATTGGTTTAATTCACTTTGCTACATTGGAACTTGGTCTTAGTGTATAAGATTGTATCGGGACATTAACTTGGACCCTTGGCTTTCCACTAATGTATTTCCAGAAGCTCTTTTACCACTCTAAAAACCAGAGAGGGTTTTCAGGGGATGGGGGTCCTTCTAGTACATTCTAAACTTTTTTGGACCATAAAAATCGACCCAAATTACTCTAAGGGTCTACCCCCACCCTTGAGACCACTTTTACTTCAGAAAAGAAATTATTTATTCACTTTTATACCCTTAATGGATTTCCCGAACAAGATTTAAAGAAAAAAATAAATTAAATAAAAAAAAAGTTATAATATAATATAAAAGTTACCTACGAGAGAAAATTTTCTACAACAAAATATAAAGTATTAAACTTAATTTTTTCATATTATTATTGTATTATTTTTTTTTTAATATTAGAAAAATTCTTAAGACCCCTGACGAGAATATTTTTTCAAGCAAAAAATAAGAAATTATTACAACTTTTTTGCCCTTATTACTGGATAATTTTATCCCTCTTACTCAATCATTCAGACCATTGATTTAATAATGTCGAGAGAGCGAAATATCTAAACGAGGCCCTTTATTAAGATAAAAAAGTTTTTATCAAATTAGAAATAATTTTCTTACAGTTTTGATTCCGAGATTACCTAAAGTAACGGGATTGTAATAATTCTGAAGAACGACATTTTTTTCTATGTCTCCAAATTAAAAAATTGTTGGACAGAATTAAGTTAAAAGATATCAGGGTTACTTTTTTTTTATCTTTTTTGTCAGTGTCTTTCTGTTGGGCCTTTTACCTATTAATATATTTGTGAACCACCATATCTTCAAAATTAATCGTCATAATTAACCCAATATTGGTCCCATATTAAATTTCTGCGCACATTGTCTTCGCTTCGGAAAACTGTTTATTAAAACCAAATATTTATGTTTAAAGCAAATTATCCAATTTAAAAACAATTAATGGAAGTAGTCCACTTATTGTTTTTAGTTCAACCGTCTTTACATATTTATTATTGAATAACAGTAAATGTGGCCCATGTGACCCCTCACTGGCAATCAAATATGATCCAAACAACAAAACTTTCAATTCTACTGAACCACATGATTAATATTGTTATTAAACTACGACAGCTTGGGGCAATTCAACCATTTAAGCTACAGCAGTCCAATATACAAGTATGATAATATGATGTGTATATGATATCTCGAACATCCCTGAGAGAGACGCAATCCATTAGAGATTCTCGAACGTCATTCGTCGTTGTGGAAAGGACACAGTGGAATATTCCAATTTAGTTTAGACGATTCTGATTTGTTTTTACCCAGCAACTTCAATTTTCCGTGGAAGATCAGATGGAATTCTTTCATTTCGTTTAGCTAAGGTTTCATAGTTTTTTTTTTTTTTTTTTTTAGACCTTGTCCTTCTGTTTACGGAATTGAATTCTTACATTTTTTTTTTAATATTTAGAAAAAAAGTAAAACTAAGTAAATTAATTTATATACGCTTAATTTAGATAGCTTAGCAATAAGATATAATTTCGATGTCCGTCGCCGTTGTTGTCGACGGAACACTGTTAGATTAAAACAAAAAAAAAGATAATAATTTAATAATAATAATATCAAAACATAGTCGCTTATCTTTATCCAATCGATGAGGATTGTTTTTTTAACACCTTATATTTTTATAAATTCAGATCCGATTTATAATACTTTTCTAATAAGTTTGATCTTGATGGTTGAGGCATGAGATGCTTCTTTAGCTAGATTATCTGCCAATTAATTTCCATGTAGGTAATCCGCATTGACTGGGTCTCTATTCAAATATACTAAGTCAAATCCCTGAATGCCTCACTAATTGGATTTTTTTTTTTTTTTTTTTTTTTTTTTTTTTTTTTACTGCTAACATTTATATTATCAATTATTTATTGGAATAATAAAAATACCCATTTTTTAGAATAAATGTAAATGCTCTTTGGCAGGGCTGGGCTCCACAGGCACCGTTGAGTCATCGAGTTAGTTTAGTTTTTAATATAAATAGAGACACGTATTATAAGTTATATATTAACATTTAATTTTAATTAGTGTAATAGGGTTAAATAAGGGTTATTCTATATTGCAATCTTACATTGTAGAGGCTTAAATCTAAAAGTCAAACTTCCATGTAATAATTTAATAATAATACCATTTATTAAAATGACGCTGTATTACAATGAATTAAATTATTTTGGTAAATGCTTCGTTCGGCCATTTCAAATCAGCCGGAGCTGTGGTAACCTTCGAGGTAATGTTCGGTTGCTTTTTTATTTATTTATTTTTTTTTTATATAAAATTGTGAACATGGCTATAAATTAAGATTAATTGTAGAAATAAAATTTACATAACATAAAAAAACAAAATAAAACTATTTACATGACACAAAATGATAGGGACAATAACATACTATATAACAGCAACAAAATAAAATAACATAATAAGCATTCTAAATAATAGTTTAACCTAATTGAGATTTTCTCTAGTAAAAACTCTAGTGTATGGTAACTTTAACTCTAGTAAATGGTAATGGTAATCTTTCTTTACTGTTACAGTATTCACTATTCACTATTCACACAACTTCCATGTATGATATCTTTATTGATTATTCCATGGTGATTAATGATATTAGTCTTATCCAAGACACGAGGAGTTATTAATGCATTAATTTACAAATAAATAAGTAGGTATGGAAATATGGTTGTAAATACTATATATACATATGTATTAGTGTAGGAATAAGTGAAAGTTATATAATATGTACATGTACATGTAGTTTAGTCCGTAGAAACAGTTTAATTTAAAAAAATTAAAATAAGTAAATTCATTTAGATATCTGTTTAATATTATAGAGGTTAGTGTAGGAATATGTGTCCGTTTTATAGTAAATACCTACTTGCAGTTTAGCCCGTGTAAAAGATCTTAATTTTAACAAAGTAAAATTAAGTAAATTAATTTTTGATATCTGTTTAGATAAGTTATTGTATCTATTTGAAGATCAAAAAAATCAAAACAATCATTTATTTTTATTGGAATAAATTTGGTTGCCTTATCTTAGCAATAATAAATTATTTCGAGGTGCGTCGTCGTCAGGATACCATTTGATTATGCAAATGATAATATCAAAACACCGTCGCTTATCTTTATCCAATCGATGAGGATTCTTTGTTGTTGCACTCTATTTTTATCTGTTCCATTCTGATTTAGAAGAAATTTGGATGAGCCTGTCTAAGATTTTCAAACTTCTGCGAACATAATATGATATTGAATAACATAAATTTGATCTCCTGGAATAAATACTCATATATGAAAGTTATTTTTTATTTTACCAGTTATTTCAATTTTATTCTTCTTTTAAAAACACCTATATTATTCAAATATGTTATAGATTAGACATGTACTTCCAACAAAACAAAATGAACAGGATGAAACCTTCTTCATTCTATCTGAAATTATTTTCTAAATCACTGGTATTTTCTATCTTAAATATTAAAATTTTGTTTACTTATAAAATATGTTAATACATAAGAATGTTTTAAACTTTCACTTAAAAGAGCCATTACAATTCATACATGTCTCTAGTTCAAAATATTTTTCCCCACTATTACATATTTATTATAAAAGTGTTCTTGTTAAAGGAGAAATGGGAAAAATTGGCAAATACCTATAGAGATAAAGCGGTGATGGAATAAGAAGTTTTTTGAGATAAGAGCAAGATAAGGAGTTTGGAAGGCTGAGATTTAGTCAGGATGGAAAGGGTTCGAAGCTAGATCTCAGCCCTTTGGAACGTCCAAAAACTACTTGTGGTTTTTTTTCAAGTGATTTTCACCTCTCTCTCTTGCTCCTTGGCCCTTTTTTTCACGAAACACTTGCTTCACGGGGCCCTTGAGAACCTACTTCAAGTATTGCTTCGCCCTGTTTCACTCCTTTACCTTCACAACTCATACTTTTCTGGAGTCGACAGAATTTCAGCCCTTGTATCTACTGCCTTCACCTCAAATTCCTCCCACATCTCCCCGTGATTCCTGAGACATCAGCAGAATTTCTCCTTTTTTTCCCTACAACACTTGAAGTAACATCATCGTCAATGTAGTGTATCCGGACGGATATTTTTTCCTCTTTTTATCGTCTTACCACTTTTGGAGGTTGTTAGTCTTCTGTTTAATGTCAAAAGTCTTTCAGAGAGAGAGAGAGAAAAAATTGTAGATATAAATAGACGTTTAAGATAAAATGTCTTTATCTCAAGTAGATAAACTGTTGTTAATTTGCTCTTGTTTTGCTGTTTTGAGGGTTTTATAGATACTTCTCAAAACCCTAATGCCGAGGGAATTGTGTCCATCCGTCCGTCGCTCTTTGGTTCATAGGGCCTGAACCGTTCTCGATGGAGATTTGAAATTTAAAATACTGGCGTAACATTTTGACCTACACATAGGAAAAATATTCAGAAGGTTAAAACTTAATACGCGCATGCGTAGAACGCAAAAATGTTCAAACAAATGATTAAAATGTTAAATCTTTAAGATGGGTATCAAATGAAAGCTACTGAAGAGTAGATAACAAATATATATAGCTTTTTATGACTACTTTGTTTTTTACCGCCAAAATTACGTTTTTAGCACCAAAATTTAACCTTAAAAAATCCCCTCTGTTCCACCCTATTAGGGCTAGTCCTAAAATTATGAAATAATTCATGCTAATGCCTTATGGTAAGAAGGTGGTTTTTTAAAAATTGCAAATTTTATGTGCGCTCATACACACTGGGGCAAAATTTTTTTTTTTAATTGAAATCAAATGAAAGCTACTGAAGAGTAGAAAAAAATTATATATAGCTTTTTATGACTACTGTACTTTTTACCGCCAAATTTACGTTTTTAGCGCGAAAATAGTGTACCCAAGTAAGTGCCATGACAGCCCTTGGGCGTTAAACGCACGAGTACTTTCAAACTTCGCCCTCGGCCTTTAATAGCGCCCTTACTGCTCTAAGTACGTAAATAGCTATTATTAGTTCAAGCCCAACTCAGTTGGTTGCTAAAGGCGGGTTGTAAAATATAAAATAAATAATTATAATAATATAATAATTAATATTTCGAAAGTGCAGAATCTTATTTAAGGTAGAAGAACCAACCATAAATAAGTTAGCTACATAGTTTTAAATAAAGTGTACTTGGCTTTACATATTAAAGCGTACCTAATAATCGTTAAAACTTCAAAAATTCAATTTTCTTAGGGCCCAATTAATCAAATCAAATTTCTATTCTAATAGTTTCTATGGACCAGCTGTTGATCATTTTGCATATTTTTTAGGGTCCGTAGGCAAATATCCTTATATTTTCCTGGTGAGTCTGTTAGTCGCCTGCTCTCAATTAATTATGGTTGGCTACTCCTTTCGTCCGATCACTTAAAAATTTTAAAAACGTAGCGACTTTAAAAAATTCGGGTAAAAACTTAAGGGTTCAAAAATATATACTGGGGCAAATTTATATGTATATTTTGGAAACCTTGTGGGGTATCATATAAAAGGGTGGGTACGTGAGCTGATTACAAAAGTATATAATTTTTGGTTATAAGATTTGATAGGGCGAGCGTAGACGAATTTGAAGTTGGTGTAAAAAGTGTCCCCCTCTATGTCGCCTATGGAATGTGCAAAGAATCTGAAAAGAAAAATCCTAAGCATTCTTCGACCAAAAGTAAGGATACCACTTCTTGGGAATTTCGAAAAAAAAAAAATAACAAAATATGTTTTTTTATAATTATGCTCTTTTCGATGTATTTAAAATGATAATAGTTCGATTTATTAGCAAAAATACTTTATCAGAACTTTGTTAATGTGCTTTTAGAATTTCAGATGGTTCAAAGTAGGCTTTTAGTTTTTTTAAAAAAAAAGCACCATCAATTGGTACTTCTTAAACAATACAGTGTTCCCTACGGACTCTCGCTCTGTCCTGACTAGCACAAACTTGACCTGTTTATTTATTTTTTTAGTAACTAAAACTAACCATATAATGCCTTATTTTAAATACTAAATGCACTTAATTACAGCCAGCAGTGTTATAATTAAAAGTTTTCATAATTTTTACTTTATCAGTAGAAATTATTCCTTATTAATTTAATTTACAATTTTTTTGCCGTGTCATAAATGACTGACGCCTTGGTCCCTTGGTATCTAAATTATTTTCAATGTATCACAGAAGAATAGAGCTAATATAAACTTTGTTTTTACTATAAAGCGATATAAAATTAACTAGCTTTTACATATTCATAGTGGTTAAACCATTTGTTATTAATTCAGGTTATCGAGAGAACTTACTATTCAATATTTAAATTATTATCCTTTGAATAATTCGCAACAATATATAAATTATTTATGCTAATATATAACAAATCACATGAATAAATGTTTCAGCATGGATTTAATTATAAATGCATTATTAATGTTTAGTATTAATAGCCTGTAATCCCGGATAACTGTATTATAAAGATTATTTAATATACATATATTAAAAGAGCGTTGTTAGCTGTATACATTTTTGTTATTATGTTTAGCAGATGTATGAACAAAGATGCTTTTTTCACAAACTTGATTGATTTATTTTACAGTTTTCCTTTTTTTCTCTTTTTAGGTTTTGGTTTTTTCGTTAGGTTTCACGTTTTAGGTTTTTTCTCTTTCTGGGTCCGTAGGCAAAACCAAGGATCCTTATATTTTCCTGCGTGTTTCTGTCTGTCCATCCATCTGCCGCCTGCTCTCACAGCTACACCTATAGTCTGATCACTTTTTAGGGTTTTGTAGATACTTCTCAAAACCCTTATGCCGAGGGTGATGTGTCCGTCCGTCCGTCGCTTTTTTGTTCATAGGGCCCGAACCGTTCAAGCGAAAGAGCTGAAATTTGGAACACTGGTGTAACTTTTTGACCCAACCACAGGAAAAATATACAGAAGTCCATAATTAGATTTGCGCATGCGCAATTTTTTTTTAATTTTTGAGTGGGGTATCAAATGAAAGCTGCTGAAGAGTAGAACACAAATATATATATGCTTTTTTAAATTTTGCATTCCTTATAGGGGAAAAAAATCAAAATATACCCAAAAAAAATTTCCCCCCCCCCAACCACTATAGATTGGCTGGTGCTAAAATTTCGAAATAATTCATGCTAATGCCTTATTGTTGGGCGATGAAAATTCCGGGAGTTGATCCCAAATTTTTAAAAATTGTCAATTTTGGGCGCGAAATAGTGAAGTGCGCCCAAAATTTTATTTTTTTAAAATTTTGAGTTGGGTATCAAATGAAAGCTGCTGAAGAGTAGGACTTAAATATATATTTGCTTTTTTAAATTTTGTATTCTTTAATGTTTTTTTAAGTCAAAATATACCCAAAAAAACATTCCCCCCCCCCAAACTTTATATAATGGCTCGACCTAAAATTTTGAAATAATTCATAGTTATACCTTATGGTGGGGCGATGAAAATTTCCATAAAAATGTAATTTATCTTGTCGTTAATACAGATAAAAAACATTGTGACCTCCCGGGGGATCGAACCCGGAACCCTTTGGATCGAAGACAAAAAAATCATAATTACATAACGGGTGAGCAAATTCATTTACAAAACCCTAAAAAGTACTTGGGGCAAGTACTTCCCTGTGATTTTTTTAAATTTTGTATATATGTGTGTAGAACCTACCCGCACAATTTAAAAATATAGCGACCTAGAAGAATTATTTTTCAAAAAAATAAGGGTAAAAAAACTCAAGGGTTAAAAAATAATTGTTTTTTTCTGAAGACCGTATGGGATGGGGTATCATATTATGATAGGGTACGTCAAGCTGATTACAAAAATATATAATTTTTTTATTATAACTTTGATAGGGCGAGCATAGATGAGTTTGAAGTTGGTGTGAAAAGTGCCCCCCCCCCTTCTATCTCGGTTATGTAAAGTGAAAAAATCATTTAAAAAAATCCTGAACATTCTTCGATCAAAAGTAAAGTTACCACTTTTTGTAAATTTCGAAAAAAAATTTGTTTTTATTAACAAAATACGTTTTTTTTTGTTTTTTTAAAAATAATTATACTCTTTCAGATGTATTGTGTATGTTTATAGTCCGGTTCACTTGCAATAAATACTTTATGAGAAGTTTGTTTATGTGTTCAAGTATGTTTGTTTATAGTTCAAAGTAGGATTTTTAGCATTTTAATTTTGTATAACATACCAAAATTGCTTGAAATATTTTAATAGAAAATAAATTAATAGATAATAAATTGGTAAATATAAATGAAATTTATTTTGATATTTAATCTTTGATCAAGCATCCAACAAAATTAATATCGCATATTTTTTACAGTTGCATTTAGTTTATAGTAACCCTCATCTATTGTAGACTAATGAAACATTTAATTAACAGGCAATTTTAATAGTTTGGAATGATTTTAATAAACTGTAAAAGGAAATTTAGGAATAAAATACTTTAAATATGTGTAGCTATATAGTTCATTTTATAATAATAATTAATTATACACGGTGGCACAAAAGTATGGAAACCCCAGAATAACCCTGTATGCAGACGGGAAATGCAGTTTTCGAAAAAAGTTTCATACACAAACGTTTCATGTTTTTTCCCTAGCTATTCAGCGGTGACCTTGGATTTGACCTTCAAGGTCATTTGAGGGTCAACTTTGTTATTTTAAATAGAAACCCCCCTTTTTTATTGCGGATTTAAAAGAGCAGGGAATTTTACTTAAAATATGACCTTGACCATGTCTTGGACCATGGCCTTTAAGATCATTCCAAGGGCAAAACTGTTTTCCCAATAAGAACTTCTACTTTTTATTGCGGATTGCGAAATAGCTAAATTTTAATTTCATTTCAACAACGTCCTACAACAGTCGACCATAGCCAACACCACCTCCTTATGGACATATTTTGTTCCGAGAACCATTGAGAAATGGGCATATATATTTACTCAACATTTGACCCATGGAATCCGCCAGTTTCGTCTTGACATTTTATCGCGGGTAACCCTGTATATTGTATATACACCACAAGTAGGTTTCTTCGCTCGCTCTTTTTCTTTCTCTACCTCTCCACCCTATCACTTAATTCAACTACGACCTATATTTTAACTTTCATTAAATACGGAAAAGTAGTTTTAAATATGAACTCAACTGTATGATGGTGGTTCGCAAAAAAAGTTGAATGACAGATTAACAGACAAACACAAGACCGTAAATGTTTTCTGATGTCTGACACAAATGATGTCCAATGTTCAGTTCGGAGGTATAATAAAATGTTTCTTTAAAAAGGTCTGTAGCAAAATTATCTCTGTAATTACTAAAAATCGCCACCATTTTATAACTCAGATGCTTTTAAAAGTGTTCCACTTAATTCATATGATTTTAGGGCCCGTAGCACAAATCGAAGTCCATTTTAAATTCTTGCGTTTGTCTGTCCGTCCGCACTTGATCTCCGATAATCTCTAACACAAAATTTGAAACTTTGCAGTTCTCTTGCTCGTAGTAACTCAATCACAGGAAAATTATTTAAAAGTTAAGTTAATTTAAAAGTTAATGATTTAAAAGTAGTATAACAAAAATGTGAATATGTGAACAATAAATTGCATGATAGGATGCGAAGAAGCTATGTGCGACACTAATTATTCGTAGTCTATTCTTTTTTTTTTTTTTTTTTTTACAAATCGGGGGAAAAGTCTGAATTAAATCATAGTTATTCTTTGTCAGAAAACCAAAAGGTTTTTTAAGGAATTTTTCATAATGTAGCATATTTTGTAAGAACCAAAAACCATCCTACCCCTCACCAAAAAAGCTTATGTTATAAAAATTATTATCTTAGAAACAAATTTGGCTAGACACATTAGGACAATAAAAATGCATATTATGGCGTTTGTTTCACATCATAATAATAAATGGTTCAAAAGTTATAGCTAAAACAAACTTTTTAATGACCACCATCTAGATATGGTAGGGCCGATTATGCTTGTCCTATTTGTTAAATTGCCTACAGGCCCTTGTGTTTACTCAAAGCACATAATACCCTTTGTGTTTGCTCAAGCCAATTTATATATGTATATTCTCAGCTTCAATATTATACCCACTCAGCTTGATATCTCAATACATGTTTTTTTTTTCTTCTAATAATTCTAGATTGTACAAGATAGACCAAATATGCATACAAATTTAAAAAAAGATTATAATTTTTGTTTGTTTGTCGTTAAAATAATAGCGAATTTTGAATCTCAAATAATAATTGTTTTGTCAGAGAACACAGAACCTTTTAAGCATGTCAGTGCTCCGTTAATACCAATTATTTAAGATCAGGGTAAAATAATTCTGTGTTAACTCATTCGCAATTAATATTATTATGTCGCAATAATACTCATAATTTTTTGTGAATGATTTAACTTAGTAATGGACTCAATGTTATGTTTGAAGCTAATTTAAAATTTACTTTAATCAAGTACAATTTTATAACTTTGTATTTATCGACATTACTACATTAGGCATTGCAGAACATGAGGGTCGAAAATTTGGCTCATCGACTTTGATCATAAGCACCCTGGGATTGCATCCAGATATGTTATTTCGGAAATGGGATAGTGGTTCAGGTCTGTTCAAGTGGGTTAAAATTCTGCTAAAAGACGATTCCCTAAAATGTCTTTAAACTGTGACGATGTGGCACTAGATCATCTTTGAATAAACCTGTTAAGTACGGCAGTATCTTGTTTGTACCAATAATTTAAGACTATCTTATGGGAATTTCTGTGTTAAATTGAATAGTGATATCATTAAAGAAATAACACAAACTGTCTCTCCACGTGAAGTAAAATCTTTATTTGCAAAGCAGCTTTCAGCCTTTAAAAGGCCATCATCGGTGCCTAAGAACAAGCAAACATTATTTTGAAAAAACTAAAACCTAAACAAGCAGGCTAACCAATACAAGCAATTAACAAGCCAAACAAAAACCTAACAAGTAAAACAGATAAAATTAAAATAAGTTACATGACTAAACTACACAACATTTATCTTCTAAAAATTTAAAACATGATCACGCTTACGGAATAATAAATAAATGAATTAAATAAATAAATAAAACAAAATAAAATAAAATACAATTAAAAAAAA
>KZ652143.1:59602-87867 GCA_001010745.2 Gerris buenoi
GGGGGGGGGGGGGGCAAGACACAAAAATAAATCAAAACAGATATAGCGGTCTATTTTTGTACCGGTAAATTAGAGCCGATAGAAACTTATTTAATTTGGTATTAATTTAGGTAATATGCGTGGAATCTTTTTTTGTTATTTCTTTTATAAGAGCGGATTTTTTCTTATAAATAAACAGTTTTGTTTAATGCAACGAGGATTTTGGGGTTTCGTTTATTTCTTCCAAAAATAGAAAATAACGTGGCACTCAAAATAAAAAAAAAAAAATAAAAAAAAAATCCATAAAATGGTAAAAATGATTAATTTTACATATCTTCAATTAGTGTCTTTATTTATATAACATTAAAATTTGTTATTTAGTAATAAATTTATAAATGGCACTACGTTTTCGGTTATTATATTTTTACTACGTTTTTATTAGCTTGCTTTCTTGTTTTTGTTTTTTTGTTTCTATATTTGTTTCTGGGTTCTGTACAAATCTTGCGATCGATTTCTAACTAACTTCCCGAGTAGCTAGACATTTGAAACTTTTAGGATAGCTCAGAACACGATGGCAATGACATTGTTTTAAAAATTTTAGTCTTCTTTTAGAAAAATTTAATTAGTTTTAAGCAAATTTTGCTGTTATTTATTTGTTTATTTTATTTGTTTTGACACAGCCCATATTTACGATCTTCATTTTGATGGGTTTGAAATGTATGATTTATGACCAAAAACAATAAAAAACGCAGTATGTAAAAAGTTCTTGTTTTCCTTGTAATTTTTTAAAATATATTTTTATTTAAATTTTAGAGGAAGCAAATATCGTAATAAAAAAATCTTGTGTGAATAATGTAGGTCAAAAAACAATAATAAATATAAAAATTACAACAATTGGAGAAAAAATAACATATTTTTATTTTTCCCCATTTTAAAAAATACAAAAATTATCCAACATCCCTCCAAGGATTTGCAGAACATACAAATCGTTGTACAACCAGCAGAATGCAGTTGAAATTAATAAAAGCTATTATCCCCCCCCCTTCTATAAAAAAAGTGGGTATTTTGAGCAAAGTACTAGAATTTTGTTATAGTGAAACAAGCTAACGTTTGAATTCAATGGTTTTTAATGTTATTTTAAGTTTAATAATGTTTAACTATTAGTAAAACTGGTCGTTTAGTAATTACAATGAATTTAAAAATCAGTATAAATATACAAAATACACACTAATGGAACATCGTTTAGCTAGTAAATAGTGAGAGATAAAATTAAATGTATCCCTTTAATTGTTGTAAGTACTTAGATATTTATAATTACTATAATTATTTTTAATATATACATACATACATATTAAAAAAAAAAAAAATACTACGTCAAAAACTTAACATTAACTAAGTTTTTTTTTATGATTTTTGGTAAAGTTGACCAAGAATCAAGTAAATGTTAGTTTGTCACTTAATAGATGTCATAAAACTACAAATCAGGATCAGGAATATTACCTCGTCGACTAAGCCGGTGCGGTGTGTGTAAGCGACTGAGCCGTTGTATATGTATGTGACTGTGTCGGTTAATCTATGTGACTAAGCCGGTGCTGTGTGTGTAAGCGACTGAGCCGTTGTATATGTATGTGACTGTGTCGGTTAATCTATGTGACTAAGCCGGTGCGGTGTGTGTAAGCGACTGAGCCGTTGTATATGTATGTGACTGTGTCGGTTAATCTATGTGACTAAGCCGGTGCGGTGTGTGTAAGCGACTGAGCCGTTGTATATGTATGTGACTGTGTCGGTTAATCTATGTGACTAAGCCGGTGCGGTGTGTGTAAGCGACTGAGCCGTTGTATATGTATGTGACTGTGTCGGTTAATCTATGTGACTAAGCCGGTGCGGTGTGTGTAAGCGACTGAGCCGTTGTATATGTATGTGACTGTGTCGGTTAATCTATGTGACTAAGCCGGTGCGGTGTGTGTAAGCGACTGAGCCGTTGTATATGTATGTGACTGTGTCGGTTAATCTATGTGACTAAGCCGGTGCGGTGTGTGTAAGCGACTGAGCCGTTGTATATGTATGTGACTGTGTCGGTTAATCTATGTGACTAAGCCGGTGCGGTGTGTGTAAGCGACTGAGCCGTTGTATATGTATGTGACTGTGTCGGTTAATCTATGTGACTAAGCCGGTGCGGTGTGTGTAAGCGACTGAGCCGTTGTATATGTATGTGACTGTGTCGGTTAATCTATGTGACTAAGCCGGTGCGGTGTGTGTAAGCGACTGAGCCGTTGTATATGTATGTGACTGTGTCGGTTAATCTATGTGACTAAGCCGGTGCGGTGTGTGTAAGCGACTGAGCCGTTGTATATGTATGTGACTGTGTCGGTTAATCTATGTGACTAAGCCGGTGCGGTGTGTGTAAGCGACTGAGCAGTTGTATATGTATGTGACTGTGTCGGTTAGTCTATGTGACTAAGCCGGTACGGTGAGTGTAAGCGACTGAGCCGTTGTATATGTATGTGACTGTGTCGGTTAATCTATGTGACTAAGCCGGTGCGGTGTGTGTAAGTGACTGAGCCGTTGTATATCTATGTGACTGTGATGGTTAATCTATGTGACTAAGCCAGTGCGGTGTGTGTAAGCGACTGAGCCGTTGTATATGAGTAGTTGTATTTGGTTGGTTCTGGATCACTTTTGACCTTGAGCGGTTTTTCTGGCTCACCTCGGTCCAGAATTCTCCTCTAACTCCGTCTACTTGTACGACCACCTCCAACCACCCCCCACCACCTCCAACCACCTCCAACCCACCCCGGAAACCTGATGGGCGNTTATTATTATTATTATTATTTTCTTTTATAAATGCAAAGCAAATAATAATTTGAGTTTACCCACTAAACTATTTTAGTAATAACATCAGATTTTTCTACATTTATAATATGTATAGATGCCCTTGATAAATAAATCAATAACCGTACTCTATTGACAAACGAGAAAAACGTAAAATAAATATCATTATTGATAAAAATATACTTGATTGTTCTAATTATAGTGAACTATTATTTACCTTAAAATTGCAGAATATACACTAAAAATATACCTACGTTTACTTAAAGTTATAATAATATAGGAATGTAAACATTTATTTACATTATGTAAATGTTTATTTTTCCTTCAAAAATCATTATATAAATATTTATCGAATATTTGTACTCTCTATCCACTCTTGTTTTATTCTTTTCTGAGTGAATTACTCATGGCAAATTTTATCAAATTATATAACACTAGCCGTTATGCCCGTGATAACGGGCAGAATAAAATATGATCAAAAAATTTAAATAGATATTATAGGTATAGGTAGGATACTACTGTTTAATTAGAAAGTTTAAGGCCGGAAGTTTCAATCTGGTTTGGTAGCTCATTGCTAGCGGTCTCGCTTCTTACGCTGGAGGTCCCTGGTTCAATCCCAGCTTATGGCGCATCAATTTTTAACGATTAAATCATTTAGAGGTGAGTCGTTGTTGTCGTTGTCGTCGTCGTTGTTGGGACACTACTCGATTATATAAAAGATTATCTAAATTCAAAATATCACTGATTGACTGATTTATCACGATATCTCCGAAACCAGCTGCATTAGATCTTTGAAATTTGGAAGTTCGCTTCGTCTTCTGCTATAAAAAAAAAATAGAGAAAGGATTTTCCAATCGGCCATTTTTATTTAAAGTGGCAGCCAAACATGTATTTTAAACCAAGTCTCCTAACTAGCATTATTATCACCACTTGTTTGCAATGCCAAAGAAACATCATTGCAGAAACATGATAATTTATATCATAATATTGATGTTTGCCAAAAAGGGATATTTAAAAAGTTTAATTTGTGAGAAAAAATAGGGACTAAGTAAATAAAAAGGTGAGTAGGTTAATCTCGTATAGCTTAGAGATATTGGTATTTCATGGCAGTAGTTTATAATCCACTAACCTTTATTTTTTAAAAAATAGAATTAAAATAGGAAAACGCATGGGAAACTAAAAAACTAATATAACTAAAGGAATCTAAGTGCTGTATAAAAACTAAGAGTAGTTAGCTCAGTGAACTTTCCATTCCTACCTAGTATTGCAAATTAGAATAATAATAGTGAATAACAATATAATATATATAATAATATATAAATATATAATAATACACCGATTTTCCCTTTTTATAACCCCAAAACTACCTTCACATTTGTTGTTTCCCGCCTTCGATTGTGCCAACTCTAATCTTATAGACTGTAATTCGCTATATTTACATAACTAAGCCAGTGTATTTATGTGACTGAGCCGTTATAAAAAAATATCTTATTTTACTACGTTTTTATTAGCTTGCTTTCTTGTTTGTTTGTTTGTTTGTCCAATACAAATCTTGCAATCGATTTTTAACTAACATCCAAAGTAGCTAGACATTTGAAACTTTTAAAATAGCTCAGAACACGATGACAATGCATTATTTTAATACTTTTAGCCATCTTTCAGTAGATTTTAATTCGTTTTCATCAAATTTTGCTGTATGAAAAGTTGGTTCGGAAAAGATCCGCAAGTTTTTTTTTATTTGCTTTGACGTGACCCATATTTACGATTTCCATTTTGACGGGTTTCAAATTTATGCATTTTTATTTTGTCAACAAAAAATTTAAAAACGTAGAAACGTATATCAAAAGTTATTTTTATCTTGTAATTATTTTAACTAGAGATAGTAATTGAGCTAGATTTTCAGATTCATATATTCATAAATCTGAGTTTCCTCTACACAAATTATTTTGTAATATTATTATTATTATTATTTTCTTTTATAAATGCAAAGCACATAATATTTGAGTTTACCCACAAAACTATTTTAGTAATAGCATCNTAGTATTGCAAATTAGAATAATAATAGTGAATAACAAATATATAATAATATATAAATATAGAATAATATGTAGAATAATATATAATAATAGCATAATATTAAGAATAGTAAGCTCAGTGAACTTTCCATTCCCAGCTAGTATTGCACAATATTAAGAATAGTGAGCTCAGTGAACTTTCAACTCCCAGCTACTATTGCATAATATTAAGAATAGCGAGCTCAGTGAACTTTCCATTCCCAGCTAGTATAGCACAATATTAAGAATAGTGAGCTCAGTGAACTTTCCATCCCCAGCTAGTATTGCATAATATTAAGAATTGTGAGCTCAGTGAATAATGGGACTTGTATATTCAGGAGCCTAGGATAACAATTATAATCCATTATTTAGAAAAAACAATTTGCTTTAGCAGAAATTCAACGCATTGAACCAGAACCTCAATAAAGACAGTGAATGCCACGAAAACTTAAACAAAGAAGTAAATAGTGGAACCGTTTCACGTTTTAGTAGATTTTCTTTATGGTCTATAAATTAAACAAAATAATAATAATAACAGCTATGTTTAGTGTTCCACCTTAGATCTGGCATTTTTTCAACATATTTGTGCTTTTAGAACTCTTAAAATAGCCAAACAGATTTCTTTTATTTGTAAAATTTAAAGGACCTTCTGCAGAATTTAAAGTTTTTCTTTTCTATAAAATAAATGTGTATGTTTTGGAAGATGACCTTGATCTAAATCTCGAACTGCAACCAAATAAAAAGTTTTATATTCTATAAATCTACATTCAAGATGGTTTGAACATTAAAAATATACAGTTTCGAAACACCGATTTATGTTTATTATTATTTTATGTTAAAACCAAAAGTGGCATTTCAGATTTCTATTTTTTACTTAATAATTAATGACTGAATACAACTACAACTGTCTCTGAGCATTTTATTTATTTGTAGTATTCAATATGAAAAATATAATTTTCATATTTATCTCTAAAACCAAATTTTATCTCTATTTCTTGAGGTGAGATTTAGATATTTATAAGAAAATATAAAAGACATCCCATCTTCTCTAATTGCACTATTCATTGTTAATTTATTATATAGTATTAATTCTTAAGCTGAAAACATTAATATAAGTTAATATTGGGCCATTTAGGACGATTATTTTTGTCCTTCCCCGCTTCAGCATCTTAGGATTTAAGTAAGAATATCAATTTCTTTGCTAAGTGAGTTACTTTATCTCGATTTAACTTTACCCTCCAAACCCTATTGCAAGTAGGAACTCCAAAAAACTTATATAATTGTATTTGACGTGGAAGTCTCGCAACATAATAGTTATTTTATGCACCTAGGGAATAATGTAAGACATTATTTTCCGCGTGACAGAGTTGATTCCTGAGGCAAAGCCGAAGGAATCAAGGTAACTAAATCCCGAGGCGAAGCCGAGGGTATTCGATATTTTAATTCCCGAGGCGAAGCCGAGGGATTAATATCAATTAGCTCACGAGGCGTAGCCGAGGGAGATAATTATAACAAGGGAATAATAATGCATTATTCTCGAGGTACATACAAAATTTAATCTACAGAAAAAGCGCTATATTAGATTTATTCTACAAAGAAAACATTGTATTTCTTTATTAAACGAATTTAATACAGATATAAAACAATATAAATTATTTAAAGCAATTAATAATCACTTTTAAAGTAATAAAAAAGATAAAGTTCAACAAAAGCTAAACAAAAGTAAACAAAGCATCGTAGAATGACTCGCAATACAGCTGGGAGTTTAAAAGCAGTGCTGCCAACCTGATTTCAACAAATGCACTACGTTTGCGCTTCATTCTCTACTATTTACAAAATAATTAGGTTGGCGAACGTGGATTATAATCCCGTTTTCACAGTATTTCCCTGTTTTTACATTATTTCCCTGTTTTTAAGAACAGGGATGAAAAGACCCACATTATTACCTATAAACTAGTACTGAAAATTTACTTTTCGTCCCTACTGGAGATAAAAAAAAAATTAACACTGGGTGTGCAATGCAGATGTCTGCTTGCAATTTTAATCCAGAACAATAAACATTTTAATTTAGTAATATTTCAAATTTTTAATTAATAAGCATTTTTTTTCCGGTTGTTATTTTACCCCCTCTTTAATGAAAATATGACAAAAGTGAACATAACAACAATAACTATACTTTAAACTCTAAAAGAGCTTTCCAGCGACATGCATCATGAAGGACATATATTATTTTAACTTATGTACCCCTTACTTCGTACACCTGTGTACCAATTTGGCCCATTTCAGATTTATACCTTTCTGTTGTTAGTCACTATGACCATGCCGAATTTCGTGTGGATCGGTTCAGCCGTTTAGGAGGAAACTTGTGTACCCCGTACCCCTGAGTACCAATTTGGAACATTTTCGATTTATACCTTGTTCTGGTTGGTCACATTGATCGTGCCAAATTTTGTTCGGATTGGTTCAGCCGTTCAGGAGGAGTATGCGTCCAAGCAAATGCAAAGTGTAGTATAAGAATTAATATGCAATATAGTTAGTTCTGTATTTCTAAATCGAAAGAACACGGGACCAGTCAGCCTCGTGTGGCCCATACCCTTTATTATTATTGACTTTTAGCGCACCACCCTTAAATTTCCGCTACATATAAAGTTATAAAGCAATTACAGAAAAGAGTTTTCTTCCCAAATATATGTCAACATATTTTGCTGCCGAGCTTAAAGTAGGTAACGTAGTCATGGAAGAGGTGTAGATCAATAACCAAACAACGTCTTCACACAAAATAAATGTATTTGCTACAATTGGCCAGTTTCGGCTGTTCTAATGCAGCCTTCTTCAGATAATCTGTGTAGGTTATTAGGAGAATCTAAAAATGCAAGAGGACTTGCATTTTTAGATGTGTGAAGCCGTTGTATGGTTATTGATCTACACCTCTTCCATGATGAGTCGCTATCACACATTGGAGAAAAACACAGTCGATGATCTTAGGTAACCAAGTTTCCAAATTCCAAATTCCCTGAACCAATATTAGTTTTAGATATAAGAGAAAATGTTTGGTCTGTCAGTCAATTAGTTTGACTGCATAATATCATTTGACCCATGTGAACACATCGTGGGGTTGTCTGATACTAATGGAATCTGGATGGCATGTCAAAGATAGCTCACAGTTAGTTCCATAATAATACCGACTCTCTGCATACATCGCTTTTCCTGAAGGACAATGTCGATATCCTATTTACATTTTATCAACACTCATATTTTGAAATTTATTCATTAAATTTTATTTTATACTCTATACTCGCATAAAAGTGACCTTTCGTCCACAGATACGACACGAGGAACCTCCAGCTATTTGGGACACTACTATACAAATCCATTTACTTTTCCTCACTACTACTAGTAGGAAAAGTATTGTTTTTCTTTATTTTAATTTGTATGTAGGTAGTTAAACAAGCGTACTGAGTTCTTCATTTTAGAGGTTTGGGATTTTAAGTTTATTAGTTTGATTGTTTGACTCGATATCTGGCGTAAAAATTAACCAATTTGAACAAAATTTGGCAGGCAGGTACATCAAATTATTTGTGACAACTATAATATTTGTAAAGAATTTATAGAAATGGCGGCCAATATGGCAGAAGAATAAAAACAGTTTTTTAGTCTGCATAACATTTTATACTTCGTTTTCAAGGTCATGAAGAGTAGGAAATGAATTTGTTACTATTGTAACAAAAATTGCCATACGTTAACGTCATTACAAAAAAAAATAAATAAAAAAGAAAGAAAGAAAAAAAAGGCCGACATGTGGATGATAATAGTTATTTATGCACCTAGGGAGTAAAGTAAGCCATTAATCCCTGAGCGAAAAAGTTGATTCTTGAGGCGAAGCTGAAGGAATCATGTCCCTAAATCCCGAGGCGAAGCCGAGGGAATTAGACTTTTTAAATCCCGAGGCGTAGCCAAGGGAATAAAGCTAATTAGCTCCTGAGGCGAAGCCGAGGGAGATAATTATCGCGAAGGTAATAATGGCACTTTACTCACGAGGTACATACAATATTTTATCTCCTGTAGGAAGTAAATACACATTTTCATTCATTTCACAGTTTTTATTATTATTTTAATAAATAACAATAATTATTAACATGTTTAATAGCAGATATTAGAGATTCAGAATTAAAAACAAATAATAATTGGAATTAAACTCAAATAGAAGGTTACTTAGATGCAGGTTATAAACATGGTCATAAAAGCAGTGACGCAACCTGATTTCAACATCTTCATTACATTAACCATTCATTTTCTACTATTTATAAAATAATTAAGTTGCAATCTTTACTTTTTCGCCCTACTTTACTTTTTCGCCCTACTTTACTTTTTCGCCCTACTTTTTACTTTTTCTCCCTACTTTTTGATTCAGGGAAGAAAAGACCTGCTTTAGTCCCTCCAAACTAATTCAAAATCATAACTTTTTTACCCTACTGGGGTTAAAATTAGTTTTTGCTTATACGGCGTGTTACAAGTAATTTTAAAGCTCTTTTCATGTAGATTAATAATATAAAAGTTTAAGTTCATATTGAAACAAGTATGTCCTATCAAATAGCAAAATTTAAATTCATGCAGGTTCTTTAAGCACTGTATTAATTAGTTAATTAAGGATTCTATTTCAACATTAAAGAGAAATACTTCTGAGAGAATTATAATTATATTCATCTTTTGTATCAAATTTTAAATCAAATGGAAAGATATGACATTGTCTCTGTAATACTGTAGATAGTAGATGTCTTCAAGTTAAAACAATGGTCTGCTATATACAACCAAAACCTCACCCTCCTTCGGCTTAGACAATAAGCGATATTATATAGTTCATGAAAACACTGTTATAAACCCCAACCCTTAACATACTCCCTACTCCCACTACCCCCTCAAAACACTTCGTTATCAACTCCCTACCCCCTCTCCTCCCTCCAAGTGCAAGATATGATAAGGAACTTGGTCTATGTTCTGGAACTTGTGTCTTTGTGTGGACTTCGTACATAATTCATGACTTAAGTTAGTGTGGTGTATGTCGTACGTCCAACAAGCTTTTCCTGTTTAGTATGTGTGAATGTACTAAGGTATGATCTGTGTAGTCAGATGCAGTCAGCGTAACTGTGTTAAATATACAGAGAGAGATTTTGGAATGGGAAGGGTGGGAATGATAACTAGGACCTAGAGGTTCATGACAGCTGTTCATGATACCACCCACTTCTCGACAAACACGTTACAACCAGTTTATGATTGTCCCTTGTCATACAATAGCATGAATACCAAACAAAAGACACTCTTTCCATTATGTCTCTATTAGAGCCACTCCATCGTAACTCGCAATTTTTTTTTTTATTTTTTTTTTTTCCGAAAATATATCAAAAAGGAGAAAATATAAATGAAAAGTATTTGTTTTTCATAAAAAAAAAGAAATCAATTTTCATTCAGACAAAGCTTTCTCACACACATATATGTATATATGATGAGGTATGAGAGAATAATTTTTTAAATTAAAAAAAAGTAACGCTTTTTCTTCCTTTTTTTTGATTTTAAAACGGGTCATGTTTATTTTTATTCAATAACTCGGAATTTAGATTCCTGGGATAGCTTTCGTGGTTTAGTTGGAATTTATATAGATTACAATATACAATTAAATTAATCACAGGGACAGTTCCCTTAAATTTAGAATAAAAATATATTTCTCTCAATTTATACTTCTGGGTATGAATTCTCTAACCACCTCTAACCACCTCTAACCATCTCTAACCACCTCCAACCACCTCTAACCATCTCTAACCACCTCCAACAACCTCCAACCACCTCTAACCACCTCTAACCACCTCTAACCACCTCCAACCACTTCTAACCACCTCTAACCACCTCCAACCACCTCTAACCACCTATAACCACCTCCAACAACCTCCAACCACCTCTAACCACCTCTAACCACCTCTAACCACCTTTAACCTCCTCTAACCATGTACCGTACTAGACGGCTCGACGCGTCTGGGCAGACTCATGTTTGTGTTAAAATAGAAACCAGATGTTCATGACAGATGTACATGAACAAGACACCATCTACTCTACGAAAAACATGTTATCCGGTTTTTACTGTCCTTTGTTTATCAGATCAGTGAGCATCTTTTTTAAATATACAAAATAAAAATATATTTTCTCATCAGAAATATTTGTCTCATAGCAATACAGGGAGATTAAAAAGAAATAACCCATTCTAAAAATTAATATATAAAATCGTTGGAGTGTGCTTGACATGTTTAAAGCAATGAAGTTATAAGCAGAAAGTTAAGTAGCGCTGCAGCGTAGCGGGCAGTTAAATTGTACGTATAGCTTAATTTCTTTAAACATGTCACGTCCACTTCAACGGTTTGTATAAATTAATTTTGGAAATGAGAAATTCTTTTTCAATCAACCTGTACTTTATCATGGCATATACTAACTATGAGGAAAATAATAGAAGCTAAAATGATTTTACTGTTTTTTTCTCCTACAAAAGTATTAAACTTTAGACTGTCTTTTAAAATACAACCAAATTAAGCAGCATTTGATCATCACTGAAACTCGGTCTATATAAATACGTACAACGCCTGACTAACCTCTACAACAACAAATTATTTCACAATTTTCAAATACAAAACGTTTAAATTATTAATATAGCACTAACTTACACATATACAAGGACACTTCAATATTTTTTTCTTTGGCTTTTTAGTCCCGTTCGACTGCACATAGGGTCATTACAGGACGGAGGGTTATCCGACCACTTTACTCATCTACTCGATGAGATCATCAGTGTGAAACATGTCTGACCCCTCCGGGATTCAAACTCACGTCGGGATTTCAGACCTTGGTTTCAGAGCCGAGGATGATAACCACTCGGCCACGCCGGCCCCCATAGAATATTATACAATATTAATAATTTAAAATTATGCTCATACGTTTAACACTAACAGTGAAATAATTCAATTTGGGAAGAAGAAATAATGTCTCTCCACTGATATCGGTATAGCCGAGAAGTTAGTGTACTCACAAAAAAGCAAATAATTTTAAAATGGCTCCTTAATAGCTATTTCTTTATCAATAATAAAATAAAAAACTTCAAAGTATGATGAAAAGGTTGTTAATCCATCAGAAGGTTTGTGTGGTAGCCTATCAAATCGCTTTCAATTTTGTCAATGAAAAAAAACAGCTATATTGAAACACAGTGTTGAAGTAAAAAATCCATTACCAAATGTCTTTTGGTATAAAGAGTGGGGTTTCCTCCTTCCAAAAAAAAAACTGCTCTTTTCTCTCGATATCGTAAAACCTTTTAAAAAAGATTTACTACAACGAGTGTATACACGTTAGGTAACGTAAAATGGTGTCCACAGTCTAGATTGCCAGCTTCGGATTAAATTTAAGATCTCTTGCTTTTTTTCTGCTGTCCCATTCTACACCGCCTCAGGCATGGCTACCACAAAAGGTTTATTGCCCACCAAAAAATCTTTCTAAATACCCAACCTATTTGTTATCGGAACAGCGTTCAAAGATATTTTTTTGGCTTTCGATACTAAAAAAAGAGTCTTAAAGAAAAAAATAAAATTTACTATTGTATTTTTTGTTTCGATTTTATTTATTAAGGTTCATCCGGTAAGCCAGTTTTATTGTTATTAGAATCGGTTTTTTTCTAGGCATTGTGTTCCTAATATGAGACAAAATAAGTTATACTTCTACAAAATTAATGAAATATTTTTTTATTTCTTTTAAAGATTGATCAAATATTGGATCAAAAGATAATATTTTCTAAAAGCAATAAGTGATATTAATAATAATCTTATTTATTAATATATCTGAAATTATTAGTAATATACACCTAGAGAATTAATATCAAGAAATTATTTGTAATAATCAAAGAGATATCAGACTCGGATATATTGGGTGTGGGTAAACCACCTCTAACCACCTCTAAGCCTTAAGCAGTAGATTTGGTTCAGCCCCCCTGCTTTCGGCTCATAACAAATATTACCGATATTTATATCCTGAAAGGAGTTAAAAATACTTCATGTCAAAGGTGAGGAGACGTTTCGACTTCAGGAACTATTTATAAAATCAAAACTTTAAAATAATTATTGGAACGAAGTTCCTTATGGCAGGTTCTGGAGCCCGGGAGTGGATCCGACAAAAACGACCAAATTTGCCGTCACAAAACCAAGTGTCACGACATCTACCGATGTCGATAACTTGAGTTAAAGATCACCGAGTTAGTTGAAATTTGGTACACACGTTCATTTTACCAATGCCCAGGCTAAGTCCGATGGAAAACGTTATCAGCCCAAGCTTAATCTTATTGATATTTACTAATCTTCCTTAAGGTGTCATCAACCAAGTCATGCAGCCGTAGAGAGAACTGATCTTCTCCACATTTCCAACGTGACCTATTTGCTGCTATGCCTACTAGACCTAAACAAATGTCGATATTTACTGTAAGCTTGCAACCTGAAAGTTACTCTTCTACTAGCATCTTTGTCGCATTCATCGTACCCCTTTTAACTGATTGAAGATCCTAAGTAAATGTATTCTTCAATCGATTCCATTTCATTATTTTGTCATTTGGTATTTCCTGTACCGGCAGTGTTAAAAGCCCCTGAACTTCGTCTTTTTATCTAGCCCTACATTTTTTAGGGTTAATGTTAGAGATTGCTCTATTAGCTCTTATAACATTTTCTTAGCTTCTGTGGGATTTACTATAGATCTAGGCCATTAGTAAACTTTATATTTAACCAATCACCATTAATCTCAATTCTATATCCATTCCAATTTAATCGGTCGCACGAGTCTTCAAATAACCCTAGTCTAAACCCTCATTTAATAGTAACTGCTTTCTTCTCGATATCTAAACTTATTTCTAATAGAGTTTATATATAACTATAAAAAGTTTTATATACATTTACTCTAAAACCACTACATATAGATCTTTAGTCACGTATTTCTTGTTCACCATATCAAAGGCTGATAAAGTCTATCAATATAATAAATATCGGGGATTTATATCATCTGCTCTTCCTTAATAATTGCTTCACTATTATTATTTAAGATTGACATATTTAATGGTGATACCATATTTTTCATCAATCCTCTTATCTATTCTTCTCGCAGTCAGATGCATTAGTTCCTTGTAGAGATAAGAAAGTAAGCTTTAAGATCGATAACTATCTAGTTTGGCTAAGGAAGTCAACTTAGAAGTGATGTAGAATTATTGCGCGTGCAACACATAGGTTATACATTGTAAATACGGATATATGAGTTTCTCCCCTGCCTTAATTTCTTTTTCAGTTATCCGGTTTTTCCTTGGGTCTTTACCTTTCTTTCCATTGATCACAGCTCATCTTTCTTCGTAATAAGTAAGGTACTTTATTCATATTCAAATTTCTATTTTTCTCTCTACATAAATTAGTTTTAAGAGAGTACAATGTACTTTAGTAACTTATATAACACGTTTCTCTTAAATAATTCTAGTCCATTATACATTGTAACTATTTTATTAGTATTTTTGAGGTAAAATATATACATATATTATGATTTCTTTTATTTTCCGATTTTCCCCAAGTTTATATTCAGTCGTAGACTTCAATTTCAATGAGGTGCTAATTTCCTGTTTCACTATTATTTGTAATATTCAATATTATTTCTCCTCATGTCACCGTAATCCTATTAAGCACTGTTAAATATTTTCTTATTGTGTAATACTTTGTTTTAATTTAATATCTACTCTTGGTGTCTGGTGGTTTTACGAATAAAATACAATATGCTGTTCTTTTCTTCAATCATATATGTTCTTTGATTGCTTGGATGTTATCTATTTTTTTTAGTTAAATAATAGCTATACTGGGGATATTGTTTCCGTTTTATTTATTTTAAAAACTCTTCGTGTCTGATTTTTATTTGTTTCCTCTAAAAAGTAAGGTAATAGAACCTAGCACTAGATGCGTAGGAAGAACCACTTCTTCGAACCTACCAATTAAGTTATTTTTATAACCCCGTAGTAGAGAGTTTTAGCCAGTTCACACATCACACCTCTACAATTTATGAAGCGAGTATAGTGCGTTTATTAATGAGCCATATAAATCAGTGCATTATGGCGAGGGATCGAACGCACGACCTCCTGCTGGTCTTGATTCATTACTGGCCAAGCAGACGTGGTAAGCAATTTAATTCATACGGTCACTCTAGCTCCATCTCTAGTAAGTCAACAGTAAAATAACGATTTGACAAAGACAAGCCCTGCTGCCTGTTCCAAGTTTCTCTGACTGCGGTCTCCGTACCACTCGACAGGGTATCACAATGAACATGGCCCGACCCTGTTCCATCAAGTCATCTGATCCTTAAGAAGGGACATCGGGTCCAACGAAGAAGATCAATTACACTGTCGGTTTGCAGAGAGAAGCAGAGGGGCCCAAATTCCCCCCACTGTTTTACCCTACGTCAAATTGAATTTCCATCCGACTGCTCTGTCTGCTCCCCCCTCCCCCCTAAACGTGACCGGAACGTGAGTTCGGGGTTTCGGGCAGACGAGGCGTGGCCCCGACTAAAGAAGACCAGATCAGCTCGTCTAATCACCCGTTTAGAGATTTTACTTGCAATTTTGGTTCACTATGCAGTGATATTTTCGCTACTATTCTCCATTTTACTACGTTTTTATTAACTTGGTTTCTTGTTTGTTTGTTTGTCCGGTACAAATCTTGCAATAGAATTTTAACTAACATCCCGAGTAGCTAGACATTTGAAACTTTCAGAACAGCTCAGCACACGATGACAATGCATTATTTTAATACTTTTAGTCATTTTTCAGCAGAATTTAATCCGTTTTCAGCAATTTTGCTGTATGGAAAGTTAGTTCGGAAAAAATGTTATTTTATTTGTTTTGTCATATCCAATTATTTTAGCAATCTTCATTTTGACGGGTTTCACATTTGTGTTTTTTTATTAGAGGTAAACATTGAATGAAAGCGAAAATGGAAAAGTAAACAAATAAAATAATTAAGTGACATGTGACATCCNATAACAATGAAAAATATATATTAATAATTTCATATATGATTTAACAGAATATTTGAAAACGAAGTATATAAAAATTTACCTTGAAATTATTTATAACTATCACCAATTTAAATTAAACGATAAATTTTTGAACACAAATGAAAAGAGACTGTCAATTAGTGTGGCACATAGGTTCCTCGCATCCTATCATGTACTTTATTGTTTTATTAACTTTAACATTATTGTTATATTTTGTAAAAACTATAATAGTTTTAGCGATCTTTTAACACTTCATAGAGGTGTCGCTGTTGGTTTAACTAAAAAAATGTTTGTCTCATTGAATAGATAAAGTTTAATTTTTTCCACGTCTTAAAATTCCAAATTTTAATTTGAAGTTCACGTTCACACGAGCGTTGTGCGTGAACGCTAGGATGGATAAAATAAACATGTCTACCGAATTTCATCACAATCGGTCGACATTTACTCAAGTTGTCACACGTTTCAGAATTCGTGGACACTCAGACCGACAGACAGACAGACACGAGATCAAAACTGTTCCCTGATGTCTGAAACCAATTTCTGTCTTGGAATGTTTAAAATCAGAGACATAAAAGTTTTTCGTTTTAAAAGTGAACACAATGCTTTCGTTACCTTCGGTAAGCTCGGAAGCAATTGCCATGAATTAAGTGTTTTGGACAAGTTCTCTCTGAATTTGTGTTTTTTGTCATCTTTAGAGGTATGTGCTTTGGAAAAATTCTAATAATTGAGTAGGTTCTTTTCGTCATATTTCTTGGGGCAAGTGTTTTGGACATATTCTCAATGAATGTACAGGATTGAACCCTAATTATTGATGGAGGCACATAGGCGCAGACTATAAAGCCGATGACAAATTCTGGTCTTCAGAGAAATATTCAGATGAATCGGATCCCCGTAAATCGGACTGCGGACACAAACTTATTAATATTTTATACTTTAATAAACCACCAGATTAAGCTTGTTATGATTTACTATTTAAATACACATTCTATGAAAATATCAAGCTAATTATAATAAATAATATTAAAAATTATAATAAAATATATTTTAAACGTAATACTTAATAAAAGGAAGTTGATTTCATACCAAAATTCAACCTTGAAATTTGAGATGAGTTAGTGCTATCACTAGAGATAATAATTTATTAAACCGCGGTATTTATGTCATATATGGTTGTTGCTTATAACAAATATTGTAGTTGAAATGTGAGAATTATTTAGGGAAGAGTATAAATATAAACTTATAATAAGGTAAATAATTCAGATTAAAGCAAACTTATATAAGTATTTGCATTGCTAATATCACTATAGAATTCCTAGAAGTGGGGTATAGGACATGATTTAATATCATAATTAAAATTGATGAAGAGAAGCGAGGCTGAAGTTGTTCGTAGAGATTCGGACAAGTCGAAACACAATGAGACGTGATATATGAGATCCTTTAATCATTCTATGAGTTATAACTGTGTATCTACGTGTAAGGTATGAACAGGGAAATGCGCTATGAATACACAAGTCGAAAAACAAGTAAAATTTATCGTGTTTTTGGATTTTAATCACTAAATAATCATATTCGTGTTTCGAGAATAACCTAAACAAAGATTTCACAATGTTTATAATTTTATCTACGATTGATACATAATATAAACATTGTATCCCTGTTTAAATTTGTGGATGCAAGACACAAGTGTAAACAAACCTGGGTGTCACATGTCATTTTAATTTAATTTGTTGTTATTGTTTACCTTTTCTCTTGACATGTCATTCACTTTATTATTTTCATTGTTCTCTGTTAAAAATATAATTCGTTTTTTACTCAACAAATCAGCCTTAGTTATCAATTATTGACCCCAGCCAAACTGGTGACCCCGACGTAAGGCGTAAGTACGGAAACTTTTTTACTTACCTATAATTATTTTTTTTACGATTAAGATGGATAAACCAAAGCCAACCGGGGAGACAAACTCCGAAAATCAAATCATATCACGAGTTGCCGTAAAAATTCCTCCTTTATGGAGAAAAAACGTCCGCACATGGTTTATGCAAGTCGAAAGTCAGTTTATTACAGCAAATATCACTCAGGAGTCAACAAAATTCCATTATATTTTAGGCTCGTTAGATTCTAATATCACCGAAGAAATCTCAGACTTTTTAAGCAAACCTTTAGGTGATAAACCGTACTCTGAACTTAAAGAAAGAATTTTGGCTCAATTTGAAGAGCCTCAGGCTAGGAAAACCAAAAAGTTATTGACAGAACTTGAACTCGGAGACAAAAAACCAACAACATTACTTCGCGAAATGAAAGAGTTAGCAGGTTCCACGGTGTCAGATGACTTTCTTCGACTACTTTTTATGCAAAGACTTCCAACTACTATCCGTTCAATTTTAGCCGCTTCAAATGACGATCTCATTACTATTGCTGGGATGGCTGATAAAATTATTGAGATAGATTCGGCCGCTACATTATTTCAAACCTCATGCACACCATCATATACGGAACAAAGTTCGAATTCATTAACTGATACACACGATTGTCAAGGTTAGAATGTCAAATATCTGAATTGACATTAGCAATATGAAATCTCCAACTACCACGATCGCGATCCCGAAGTTCAAGCTTTCCGACACAAACACATAACAAAGGGTGGTGCTATTACCATAACCGCTTTCAGAACAATGCTAGGAAATGCACTCAGCCATGCAGTTTTCAAACTTTGTCTAATAAGGAAAACTAATTGCCCCCGCCCTACCTGCGGCTAAGGGCGGGGTTGAAACTGTTTCGAGCCGCCTCTTCTTAACAGACACCACCTCCAATCTAAGATTTTTTATAGATTCTGGGGCCGACGTATCAGTTATACCACCAAAGCTTTCAGATAAACAAAATTTAACAAGCCGAACTCTCTATGCAGCTAACGGTTCTGCAATACCAACCTACGGCGAGAGGCTTTTGCAACTCGAACTCGGTCTCCGGCGTAGTTTCGTATGGCCATTCATTATAGCTGATGTAATAAAAACCCCATTATTGGTGCTGACTTCTTGCGACATTTTAATATTTTGATAGACCTCAGAAATATGTGTTTGAGGGACAACACTACTACACTTTCAACACCAGGAGTATCAGTACCTTCAAGCAATTCAACTGCATTTCATCTTGTACAGCCAAATGACGACAACTACAACCGTCTCTTATCACAGTTCCCGAAACTCTTGAGAACACAACCCTACTACGGAGAAGCAAAAACAACTGTCACTCATTCATTTTATTACAACTAAAGTTCCGGTTACCTCTAAGGCCCGCCGTCTACACCCAGAAAAAGACAAACTTGCCAACTTAAGACTGCCAAACTTGAATTTCAACACATGGTTGACATTGGAATCTGCCGACCTTCAACCAGTTCATGGTCTAGTCCACTTCACATGGCTTCTAAAAAAGATGGATCTTGGAGACCATGTGGGGACTATAGAGCTCTTAACGCCGTTAAAAAACACGACTGTTACCCCCTTCCTCATATTTTAGATTTCAATGGCACTCTCGCTGGCAAGACAATTTATTCCAAAATAGATCTTGTAAAAGCGTTCCACCTTATAGCTATGGACCCTGAAGATATTGCCAAAACAGCCGTTAGCACGCCTTTCGGGCTTTTTGAATTTCTTCGTATGCCTTTTGGCTTAAGAAATGCTTCCCAAACTTTCCAGCGCTATATAAACAAAATCCTTCAAGGCCTAGCATTCATTTTCTGCTACATAGATGATATTTTAATTTTTTCTACAACCGAAGAAGAACACTACACACTCAGCTAAAGGAACCGCTCCTCTTCCTGAGAGAGTTGCAGCAATCCAGCAGTACCAGTTACCTGAGAGTGTTTGCGAACTTCGGTGGTTCCTTGGACTTGTCAATTTTTACAGAAGAACATTACCAAACTCTGCAGAAACACAACAAATTCTTTTTAAATTAACTATAACATGCAAGAAAAACGACAAAACTAAAATCAACTGGACCGTTGAAAATAAAGCTGCATTTGAAAGTTGAAATCTAACATTGCAAATGCAAGTTTACTTGCTCATCCCGCTGAAAATCTACCACTTATTTTAATGACGGATACATCAAACACCGCTATGGGAGCGTCACTGCAGCAACTCAACGGAGATAAATTGGAACCCCTTGCTTTCTTTTAAAAAAAAACTCACACCCGCTCAAATGAACTATACCACATACGATCGTGAATTATTTGCAGCCTACTCAGCCGTAAAACATTTCAGATACTTTTTGGAGAAACGAGACTTTAGCATCTTATCTGACCACAAACCTTAAGTTTGACATTCAAACAAAAACTTGACAGAGCTACCCCGAGACAGTTCAGATACCTAGATTATATAAGTCAATTCACTACTAACATTAGGTACGTTGAAGGCAAACACAACATTCCTGCAGATTGCCTTTCACGCCTGTCGTCAATTGAGATACCTACCACGGTTTCACTTGATGTCATGGCCCGTGCTCAGTCCGATGATAGTGAACTTCAACATATTCTCCAATCAGATTCTTCATCCCTTCAACTTAAGTGTATAAATTTAACCGATGGGTCACGATTGTATTGTGACGTATCTACAGGAAAACTCAGACCCTTTGTACCAGTTCAGTATAGAAAAAATATTTTTGACTCACTCCATAACTTGTCACATCCTGGAATCAAAGGAACATTTGATTTGGTTAGACAAAAATTTGTGTGGCCATACCTTAATAAAGATGTTAGGTCTTGGGCAAAAACTTGCATTCCATGTCAGCGTGTCAAAACATCACGACACAACAACAGTATCATTGGCTCATTTCAACCTCCCGAATTTCGATTCGAACATGTCTATCTAGACATCGTAGGACCTCTACCTCCATCAAACGGCCAACGATATTTAGTTACCATGATAGATCGTTTCTCCAGATGGACAGAAGCTATTCCCACCGATGAAATTTCAGCTGAATCCATCGCAAGAATTGTTCTCCTGCACTGGGTTGCTCGGTTTGGTGTCCCTAAACGCATTACTACAGACAGAGGAAGGCAATTCGAGTGCAATCTATTTGAATGTCTTACCAGAACTCTCGGTATAACCCATATTAAGACAACTGCCTACCATTCTTCGTCCGGAAAAATAGAGCGTTGGCACAGAACTTTAAAATCTGCCCTCAAAGCTCAGCTTTCCGACCAGTGGACAGACAAATTGCCTTGTGTTCTTCTATGTCTGCGGTCTTATGTGGTTCCAGAATTTCAAACATCTGCTGCTTAAATGGTTTTTGGACAAACTTTAAGGCTTCCATCATATATTTTTATTGATTATCCATCGGATCCTAGCATGCCTACATTTATAACTCACTTGAGGGAAACTATGAGCAAAATCAAACCCATCTCTAACAAACATCGGAACAAGCAAAATCCATTCATCCATCCAGCTCTTGAATCAGCATCTCACGTATTGGTACGTCATGATGCAGTTCGAAAAGGCCTCCAACCAGTATACGACAGACCCTACCAGGTTTTGAGGAGAGACGATAAAACGTTTACTATAATTACTTCCAAAGGACAGCAAACTTTATCCGTATACCGTCTTAAACCAGCATTTATTCTCCAAGAGGATGTTTCGCACCCACAAACTGCTTATAAAGATTCATTTTCACCAAAACCTAACGCAGAATCTACTGACCAAACAGTTGCTGACGGTAAACGGCTTCGCAGTGGCCGTATCGTACGCTTTCCTAATCTTATCGTTGACACTGGGAGGGGAGTCTGTGGATGCAAGACACAAGTGTAAACAAACCTGGGTGTCACATGTCATTTTAATTTAATTTGTTGTTATTGTTTACCTTTTCTCTTGACATGTCATTCACTTTATTATTTTCATTGTTCTCTGTTAAAAATATAATTAGTTTTTTACTCAACAAATCAGCCTGAGTTATCAATTATTGAACACAGCCAAAGATTCATAGAAAGCGATTTATTTCGCACCTGTATTAATTGCGCATACGTGTCTCATAGTTTTGAAGAATTCCTCTTCTTTTCGCCTCTAGCGCCGAAAAGAAGAAGAATTCTTCAACTTTACTCACGATTAGCGAGTTTGTTTACATTTAACATAACTAATTTGATGTTAATTTAATAAAAGTAACTGTTTGTATCGTGTTTTTTTGTGAAATTCAATGAGTGATTTAAGTGATTATAACGAATTTGATGAGAATAATACGCCTTCCGAAATAATTAATTCGGCACAAAATACAACTAATGAATTGATGTTATCTTTATCAAAAGAGAAATACGAACTTACATACAGGAAGTTTATTACATCTTTTCTGAATTTATTATTAAAATCTAACAATCGTAGATAAAGTACGGTACGGAACTCGTGCGAAAACGGCATTTTGCATTGCTCTTGTGGTTTTACTACCCTCGCTGTCGCTCGGGTGCAAACTTCACACTCGCATGAAAAATGCTACTTTCCACACTCGACGCGTAATGTACTATTTCAAAAGATATTTCGAATAATGTATTGTGGTTAAAACACGTAATTGTTATATTCTAAAGTTTAATTACATTTTCAACTGTCTAGAGAAGGTGAAAATAATACAAATACAGTCGAGATTTCAAGTTGGAAAATGTTTCCAAATGAAAATTTTCAATTCACATCTAAAACAAAGCTTTGTCAACATTTAGAGGTGTTTTGAGAGGCGAGAACGAACCTCGTCTGTGAAACACTGTAATTATCGACTTAAGCAAGAGACTACAAGACTTGAATGTCGAAAATTGGGTCTTACTACAGGATTTAGAGGTGGAATATTCATCGGTTTAGTAGAACTCGAGTAGCTTTCTTACCCTGTGGAATCTCTTGGGATAGTCCTTCAAATTGATGAGTGCTTACTGTCAGTAAATCTAAAGGCAAAAGGGCCGGAAGACCCTTGGAAACTTGTTAAACAGTTCCTACGGTATAACCCATCAACCCTTTCCGGCCTATCGACCAGTAATTGATTTTATCCCTACTTTGTTTACGCCCATTTCTCCATATCTAACGAGCGTTTAGATCGACCAATCAGATTGCGAAGGACGTGAGTAACGGACGAGAATCAACCTAATTAGAAAAACCAATTTCTAAAATGACTCAAGAGATTGTCAAATGCAATTAGAAATTCGAATCAGTAAACTACTTATATGTTCAAATTGAGTTGATTAAAGTGACCAGATTCCTTCCCCTCCCCCCTCCCTCCGTTTACTAATAACCTTATCGTTTGTTGATAAGGGAGAAACTGCAAAAAATGTAACAACAGCAAAAATGCATAAAATTATAATTAGCAATATTTCAAATTACAATAATTAGTGAATTTTCAAATTCTTTCTATAACATTAAGTAAAGAAGAAGCTATTACTCTATAATTTAACACCTAATAAGAATTTCATATAAAAACGTTTTTAATTGTATCCTATGTTGTATTTTTTATATTTAATATTTTACTTTCTCATATAAAGAGAAAGTATTGTGATGGCGCGAAAATTTGATTCTGATATTTTGATGGATTTACACGTTTTGAGGTTCCCTGAGTCCTAAAAAGTGTTTTTTTTTAAATGTTTGTCTGTCGTCTGATGTCTATGCAGAGGCCTAGAGCCTAGACTACAGGACCGATTTCGACGACATTTGGCATACATGTTCAAAAAAAAAACATACCCACAGGCGAATCATCATAGGCGAAATCGAGAAATAAATTTTAGCTTCAAATTTGAGTTTGCTTCCTCCCAATAACTCTGAAAAAAACGTTTAAAAAAATTATTTCTCGAAAACGGTTCCGACGATTTTGGTTAAAAAAATTCTACATTGTAGTCCATTTTAATACAAATCTAACTATATATGTCGTTTTCCCGGGTAAAATCTAGTTCCTGACAAAATAGCTTACAACGGGGACAGAGAGAGCCCAGGTTCGATTCCCTGCACAGGAGAAGTTATTTTTATGATAAATTTTGATGAAATGTTCAATAATAATTATATGTACATACGAAAACTAGTATATGGGAAACACTGGGCTAAGTAATATGAACTCGTATATGAGAAAGTTTGTCTGAGTTGTCTAGGACCGATTTTTTCTATTTTATATTTCTATCTAATCAATCAATGTATATCTTCATTATTCTATTTCACAAATTATAGAGTCAATTCTAGAGCGGAGAATTCCACAGTTATGAGGAAATTACGTGAATCCCGAAATTTCGAAACCAGTGCTGCAGGGATCATTCATTAGGGAGTTGCTCATGATGAGAATCATTTTCGTCTAACTAGTCAGGTTGGCACACCTTATAAAAAAAACAGAGGGGAGTAACAATCTAAAGAAAGAGTAGGGAATGTTCTTCTATAGACTTTACACCCCTTATCAAAACATAAGTGTTACATTCCTTTGTCCCAAAGTAGATAAGACTAACATCTCTTTGTCTTACAGTCTATAAGATTAGAGTTGGCACAATCAAAAGGCGGGAAAATTTTGAGGGAAACAATTTTATTGGTCCCCCATGTTGAATGCAACTTCAGAAAAAAAATCTCTACTCTACCCCTGTTCCACAAAAAAAAATATAACATGGCAACACCGATTTTCCCTTTATATAACCCCAAAACTACCTCCACGTTTGTATTTTCCCGCCTTCGATTGTGCCAACTCTAATCTTATAGACTGAAAAGGCCGAAATACACGGCGACACTTTTGTTGCTAGATAGGGTGTCTAGATTGAGTGTCGCAGAGTAGACACCGCCGAGAGTGGACGCTAGACCACCCCCACTCCTACCCACTCCGGTTTAGCTAGTTGCGCCCTCGGTGTTTGTTTTCCTTGTGTAGACAAGACACCTGTCAAGTCAATTTGCTCTCGCACTCGGTTTAGGCTAGTTTCAGCTAGGTGAAACCTTTTCTAGAGCAAGCATGATCAATACCTCAGCCGTGCAACGCGTGTGGACGACGGAGGAGACGTAGATTATTAGACAAACGGGACACCGTGCAGACAGTTCGGACACTGATCTAGGAACTTTATTCAAGGTCACACTCTGAGAGCACTCTCGGACCCCAGTCTAGCCAAATTTTGGCTCTCCGTGTAGACAGATCGGACACCGCTCTCGCTAGACTCTCTCGCTTTAAGTGTCGCCGTGTATTTCGGCCTTAATAGTTATTTAGTCAGTTATTTACAAAAAAAAAAAATAAATAAAAATAAAAATAGGGAGTAACAATCTAAAGAAATATTGACATATTTACACATCTATTAGTTATAGGAGCGTCTATGAAGGTCATCTTAAAGGAATAAAATTAAATTTATCTCCACGTAAATTGAAATTTGTAAGATATTAAGATTTGAGATAATATTCTTTATTAAGAAATTGAGTCACATTTATTTTTATTCAATATCCCTGAAAAAGTTTTTTTGCTTGAGTTAACTAGCTTAAGCTACAACGATAGCAATACATTTTTAATTTTGTGGAGTCAAGAGGCCTTATAACGCGTAACTCCGTCAATACTTAATGTATGCAATTTTTTATTCTGTGAATATAAAGAAGAATTAACAAAAATTACAAAACTAAATTAATATTTTATATTAGTTTTAACAAGTCAGGGTATACACAAAGGAAACTAGATGAGACCGCTAGTTTTGGAATAATTTAGAATTTATTAATTAAAATATACAAAGGTGAATCATGGAATTTAATTTATCTAAGGCTAATTTGCTATTTGAATTACATCTGCATTACTAAGAATTATTTTGTGGTGTAAAAGGATACTTCTTTTAATTTAGGAATATTCCCTTTTAAAAAAACCGTGAATAATTCATTTAAATTTAAAATTTATCAAAATAAATATGTTAAAAAATAAATTCCCGGAAAACTTACTAATATTATTACCTAAATTCTCTTTTGCTAGAACTCAAATGGATTTTAACGGATATACTAATCAAAATTAAATGTCATTTCTTTTTAAGTGTAAAATATTTACTAATAATAAATATGCTAAGTTTGCGTTTTCAATATAAATGGGTCCGTAGACAATTAAACCAATAGAACAAAATCTTCAACCCTAATAAGTTTTACCTTAATCAGTCCAGCCGAATCAAAATGGTGGCCATAAAAAAGTTTGTTTAAATATTAAACTAGATACAATCACATCATCATGACACGGATTGGACTAACATCAAAGAGTGGGGGAAGAGTGCACCATAGAGGGTGTCCCTCGCCCTGCTCCATCCGCAATTCATTGATGCAATTCTGAGTATGATGACACGGTATCGAACCCACGACATCGATGATTGAAGTTGATTTTTGAAGTTTATATTGACCAATTATAATATAAACAGCTTGGTTTTCCGGTGAAATCCACGTGGCGAAGGGTCAATGGTTTCGCTTCCACTACTGGAAGCTTCTTCAGGGATGTGGTGCATCGTGATGTTGACTCGAAGCAAACACAAAATATACTGACGACTAAAGAAAAGAACAGCGTATTTATACTGGTTTCCTAGACCGTAGATTGATCCTGGGCTTCCCGGGGGTTCCTTTACTTGGGTTAATCCTTTGTCGGGATGATCCAACCAGGCAGTGGTGGTATCACCGGTATTCCTTTGTCGGACAGGTGGTGTATTAAATTATAAATGATAATATACTTATATCTAGGAATTGGTCTTATGAAGAACTAGTAGTAGTAATCTTGTACCTCCTACTACAACGGATGGGACGAACCACTTGTTCGAACCTTACAATTTGGTCATCTTTTATGCCCTTTTTACACCCTGTTGTGGAGAGTTCCAGCTATTTCACACGTAGTACATTTGTACATTTTACCGCCGAAGAGAGTATGGTGTGGTCATTAGTAAGCTATGTAAGCTTACGTCAAAGCATAGGGAAGGAGTGTCCCATAGGAGGTTTCCCTTACCCTGCTTCATCCGCAATTCATTGATGCAATTCAGAGTATCGCAGGGGATTGAACCCATGACCTTGAGTTGCCTCGACTTATTGCTGAGCAAGCACCTTAAGACCCTACCACATTGGCTCCCTTATGAAGAACTAAATAAATGTGTTTTTTTATGTTATGTAGCTATTTTAAGGAAAGTTACTGATGTGTGAGAATGTCCCTAATTCTTAAAATAGAAAAGAGAATGTACAAAGACTATATTTAGAAATGAAAATAAGAGATAAAAAAAGAAGATAATAACAAGTGCTTAAAAGATAAGCCAGTGGAAAAGGATCCAAACCGTCCAAGATCAGAGAGAAAGATGATGATACAACAAGCAAGAAGTTTAAATACCTCAACTACAAGGAAAAGGTCAAGTTTAAGCTCGGCTAAGCACGGAAGTTCACAAGAGAGAGATACCCCGACACGAATTTATAAAGTCTCTGCCCGGATGCTTTACGTTTTAGAACTGAGGGCTACTCTCACGAACTTAGAAAACAAAGCATCAGCGGACTTCCCGTGGCTAAGATGCCACTTTGTATACAAGGACGCTTTTAAACTTTGATACAAGGTAAACTTACTTTGACTGGATACTCAGACCTTCAATACACTTGGGTTCACCCTTAGGGCTGGAATACAGGTAAAATCAAATAAGACTTTCCCTTCCAAACTATTTATACGTAACTTTACTATAAATACAGACGTAATGTACTGACATCCAAGTTAATACAAAAGACTTGCTGTGTTTCTCATTTCAAATCACTTTCAGAAAACTAAGTCACATTTCTATAAAGTTCACAATAAATAAAACCCTTTAAGTACTTTGTGTAAACAGAGGTCATCCAAAGTGTTGCCTTTGACAAAAGTCTTATTAATAGGTTTCTTAAAATTAATATAAAAGTAAATTAATTTTTTACATGAAAGTACATTAAAACATAATAACAATGAACTTAAAATTACACTAGTGATGCGGTGCATAAAGAACTCGCGTAGAAATGTGTTTTTATATCAGCCGTAATATATTCTCAAAAATGATAAAAGGATAATATTTCATTGAACACCTAGCATTCTTATTCAACCTGAAGAAAACGATAAATTATTTTCTTTACTTAATAATATTCTCGCAGGCTCGTTAGCTCGCCTGTTGGCGAGCTCAGCATATGTAGATGCTTCAGCATATGTAGAAAATATTTACTACAAATAGCTTTATAAAAACAGTATTAGTACGTAATCAATATGTAATACAATTAATGCAAGGCTCACTGTGCTCGCCTGTTTATACAGTATTTATATAATATAATCGTTATTTAATAATTATTAAAGAAGGATCGCTACGCTCACCAATTTAATTCAGCATTTGTAGTCAATAATTAT
>KZ652143.1:89476-102848 GCA_001010745.2 Gerris buenoi
TTTTTTTTTATTTTAGTCCCGTTCGACAGCTCAATGGGTCATTACAGGACGGGGGTTATCCGACCACTTTACTCATCTACTCGATGAGATCATTAGTGTGAAACATGTCTGACCCCTCTGGGATTCGAACTCACGTCGTTGTTTGGACCTTGGTTTCAGAGCTAGGGCGCTAACCACTCAGTCACGCCGGCCCCTTAATTTTAATTTTAATTCATTAAAAAAGTAAAGATAGTAAATAACAACTACTATTACTAGTTCAATTAATCAATATTATTGTCATAAACTATGAATAAAATACACATCAGTCTCGAATACATTGTAATCGTTAGTGTACTGGTAAGTCGAAACTGTCTGTGTGGACTGTATTTTATACATTTTATTTATGGTTTATGGCAATATACAGATTAATTGAAGAAGTAATACTGTTTGATATTTACTACCTTTACATGTAAACCTTCTTAATGAATAAATAAAATAAATCTTAATCAATACTATTAACATAATTCTTATTTATACGTTCTTTGAAGAAGGAAATTTTTCCGTACCTCAGAAAATTCACAACATTTGATTATCATTTTTGAGTGATCCTTCCAATCCTTTTTTTTTTTAATAAAAAAATAAATTTGTTCTTCAGTTTAATAAGTATAAAAATTGTTCTAGCGATTAAGTTGAAGTTAACTCTCATACCTGTTATTGGTTCGAAACATGTGAATTCAGAAAAACACTAACACGATCTCCTCCGTAAGTTCTATGACCTCGCTATAGAACCTAAGTTATAGAATTAGTAATTGTGTTACCAATAAAACCCTAACAAGAAGCCAAGGGAGAATAACGAACGAGGGAGAAAAAGCAGAGTTTGACAGAGATAAGGAAGGCTTTGTCTTAATGCAACTATGAATAGCTCCTGCAACTGCCTACTTCCCTGGTACCAGTGGAACTCTGTTCGACATTCTGCACTGCGAAGCCTGCAGAACCTGGGAAAGGTCCTTCATCTGGAGACTGGATTGCACCACATACCTCCTATAGCTTTTAAACTCCCTGTTACACTTTTCTGAGTTTTTAGGTAACATAACGCTTTTTGAGGTATGTTCCACAGCTAAAACATGAAATGTCAAAAATAGTTTGATTCTTGTATCTTTCACTCCGTACAAATCCAATAACTCATGAATCAAAAGAGATAGGTAAAAACATGAACATTTTCAGCAATAAAGATATTTTTTTACAATAAGCTGATCAATTTTTGTCCTTGAGATTTAGTTCACTATTTAATTTTATGTACATATTAAAAAACAGATCTTTCCAATTTGTACAAAACTATGTCTTATGTACATAGATATAATGAATTTAAATACCAAAATGTGATATTTAATTAATTTATTATTAAAATTTTCTATTTCAGTATGAATACTCTCATTAATTATTATTTTATTAGTCTAGAAATAATTCATAATAATTATTGAATTTTCGATTAATTTGTTTTATCAAACCTATAAAATAATTAATAAAAGAACTCACTGCTTGATACTCGTATTTCAATGCATTTTATGAAATCTGCGCTCACCTAGAACAAAAATTTGAATAAAAAAATTATAAATTGTTTCCAACTTTGTGTACATTAAAGTAATACAAAAATGAAAGAATAAGTTTAATTTGTATAAAATTGGTTGTTTCAAGTGAATGGGGATTGAGTTCTCAAGGGATTGAGAATGATGAGTTCGAAGCGAGAATACATTCCATTAATAATTTCTGTGTTTTATCTTTTATATAATCGAGTAGTGTCCCAACAACGACAACGACAACAACGACTCACCTCTAAATGATTTATAACGTTAAAAATTGATGTGCCATAAGCTGGGATCGAACCCGGGGCTACTGGGTGAAAGCCCGATACCAAACCATTGGCGCTATACCTATGTAACGAATATCGGAGCACAAAACTTCCTATTTAAATGTTTTAATTTTAATTACCTATAACTGCATAAAACTTACTATTTAAACAGTAAATATCTCTTTAAATATATATTTCAATTATAACTAATTATCTCTCAGCTCTTTTTCTAAACCATATTTATTATTCTGCCCGTTGCCGCGGGCCTAACGGCTAGTATTTATATATTTTGCTTCCGAGCTAACCGGAGGTAACGGAAGCTATGTGATCGTTCTGACGAACGAACAAATGTTAGGTCTCCGATTTCAAAAATTCTAATAATGAAATCCATTCCAGACATCAGGGATCATTTTTGGTTCCATGTCTGTCTGTCGGTCTGCCACTCAATTTTTGCGACCCAACATATCTTAAAAACTTCACGTCTGATTTTAATGAAATATAGATGGTACCTCATAATTAGCTCAATGTTGGTCTCATATAAGTTTGAACCTTCTGCGCTCATTTTTCTATCTTCCACATGCGCACAAGCATACGTTTATTTATATCTATAGCTTTTAAAGTATCTGATCCAATGAATGTGTCTGATCTGTATGAAACCTCCAGATTAATTTTAACTATCTGCACTCTTTAACTTTTGCTAAATTTGTACTATAATTTATGTAAAAAATCAAAACAATTTTGGCAGATTAAAATAACGGGGGGAAACAATTAAACAAATTTGACAATAATGGCTTGTAAAAGCATAAAATCAATAAAGTACGCCATAGGATGCCAAAAAGCTATGCGCGACACCAATTGGCAGTATATTAAGTAGGTATTGGGCCCCTCTGGCCGACCCCTGCTCCTGACCCCCTACGTACACATACATTTAACCAATGGCAGGATTTAAGCAATATTGTTTTAGGTATACCAACAAAAATAAATAATGTTGGTGCGCAAAATTATGTGGTAGGGGTGGAGGGGGGTAGTGGGGGTAGGGGGGAGGAGTGGGGGGTGGGCGTGGCCTCGAGGAGTGGGGGTATGACGTAGGGGGTCAGGAGTGGGGGTAGGCCAGAGTGGCCCAATACCTACTATTTAAGTTCTTTATTTTATCAAAATAGGTTCAATAGTTGTAGTAAGGTGGCAGGGAGGCCAAGCCTAGCATTTTGAACTCATCTTGACCCTTCTTTCCAACCCTTGAAATCGGTTAAGTACTACAGGCTTCTCTATTTTGATTATAGGGCGTATAGACATTTAATCAACATAATATTTGAGACTAGGTAATCCTTACCCAAGCTACACCTTCTGCTAAAACTTAAATTGAAATTTTAATGAGAATGGTTAGTTGTACGAGAAGTAAGACTAAAGCCAACGTTATTGCATTAAAACTATTCTCCTGTCTCACGTATCTCGTACAAGTAATTTCAGAGTTGTGTTACTGAGAGCTGAGATAGGGGTCTAATTGCAGGTTCTGATTCTCTAACCACCTCTAACCACCTCAAACCACCTCTAACCACCTCTAGGGGTCTGATTTTAGGGTACTTGTGATTGTCAGATCTTGTTGCTTTGTTACACACATGGAAATTGTTTCAAGGTGTAACTTCTCCATTGAAACTGGAAATTCATTGTTAAACCGAAACATATCTGCTTTTAGCTTTTATACATGGATACAGCGCATTATGTGTTTTATACATTTAGGCGTAGGTATGCATACAAAATAACTAAGTGTGGAAATAAAAAAATCTCTTCACGTAAAAACACACACGGAGACAAAAAAAAAGTGTGGTGTCGCGGGAACGGGACACCCGGTAGGAACGAAGTTCATTGTATTTTATTAAATATAATTTATAAAATCACACTGCTAAGTACGTATACGTTGCAACTTATACATGGCGGAGTAAGAAAATAAATAGAATTGCAAGTAACGAACTATTTGTACCTAGCGGAGTTAGGGCAAAATTAAAAGAAAAGCATTATTTGTATAATTAAAACAAGCGTCTTACAGTAAAAATATCTATATTGAATATTGATCAAAAGGTTAATCATGATGAGTTTATAGATAAAGAGTATATTTGAATTTCGTATGAAATAGGACTGTTTCCTACAAAGGGTCTGCTTGTATCAGCTTAAAATTTTACATGCCTGTTTCAACTGTACTTCAATTTTACTTTTAACAAAAACCACGATAGTATATTCTATTTTTAAATCCTTTATATTAACTTCCNGCAAAATGTTGTCCTTTTAGTAGTCCTTTAGTAGTTGGAAGCAAAATGTTGTCCTTTTAGTAGTCCTTTAGTAGTTGGGTGCAAAATGTTGTCCTTTTAGTAGTCCTTTAGTAGTTGTAGGGGGTCAGGAGTGGGGGTAGGCCAGAGTGGCCCAATACCTACTATTTAAGTTCTTTATTTTATCAAAATAGGTTCAATAGTTGTAGTAAGGTGGCAGGGAGGCCAAGCCTAGCATTTTGAACTCATCTTGACCCTTCTTTCCAACCTTTGAAATCGGTTAAGTACTACAGGCTTCTCTATTTTGATTATAGGGCGTATAGACATTTAATCAACATAATATTTGAGACTAGGTAATCCTTACCCAAGCTACACCTTCTGCTAAAACTTAAATTGAAATTTTAATGAGAATGGTTAGTTGTACGAGAAGTAAGACTAAAGCCAACGTTATTGCATTAAAACTATTCTCCTGTCTCACGTATCTCGTACAAGTAATTTCAGAGTTGTGTTACTGAGAGCTGAGATAGGGGTCTAATTGCAGGTTCTGATTCTCTAACCACCTCTAACCACCTCAAACCACCTCTAACCACCTCTAGGGGTCTGATTTTAGGGTACTTGTGATTGTCAGATCTTGTTGCTTTGTTACACACATGGAAATTGTTTCAAGGTGTAACTTCTCCATTGAAACTGGAAATTCATTGTTAAACCGAAACATATCTGCTTTTAGCTTTTATACATGGATACAGCGCATTATGTGTTTTATACATTTAGGCGTAGGTATGCATACAAAATAACTAAGTGTGGAAATAAAAAAATCTCTTCACGTAAAAACACACACGGAGACAAAAAAAAAGTGTGGTGTCGCGGGAACGGGACACCCGGTAGGAACGAAGTTCATTGTATTTTATTAAATATAATTTATAAAATCACACTGCTAAGTACGTATACGTTGCAACTTATACATGGCGGAGTAAGAAAATAAATAGAATTGCAAGTAACGAACTATTTGTACCTAGCGGAGTTAGGGCAAAATTAAAAGAAAAGCATTATTTGTATAATTAAAACAAGCGTCTTACAGTAAAAATATCTATATTGAATATTGATCAAAAGGTTAATCATGATGAGTTTATAGATAAAGAGTATATTTGAATTTCGTATGAAATAGGACTGTTTCCTACAAAGGGTCTGCTTGTATCANAAATTGAAATGAATGAATACCAATATTTCCCTTCAGAACTAAAATGCAAAAATATAAAGGATTTATAATAAAAACTTGGTTTTTATGGGCTGGTATTATTACAAAACGAAGTGACATTTTGACATATGTATAACAAAAAACAAAACAAGACAAAACAAGTCAAGGAGCAGACTTTCTTAATATTTTCGATAACATTTTTTTTCCGTCCTAAAACTTTTGAAGCTTACGTTTACGTGAGCGATGCGCGTGAACGCTTGGGCGGATAACGTTGCCCAATGAACTCAGCCTGGGCATTGGTAAAATTAACATGTGTACCAAATTCTAACTAACTCAGTCATCTTTTACTTAAGTTATCGTCATCAGTTAATTTCGTGTATCGTGATGGTGATTTTGCGAGACGGTTTTTTTGTGACGGTGATTTTGTGAAGGTTATTTTGTGACGGTGATTTTGGTCGTTTTTTTCGGATTCACTCCCGGGCTCCAGAACGTACAATAAGGAACTTCGTTCCAAAAACTTTCCGTTCTGCGGAACGATGACATAGCTTCCGTTACCTTCGTTGAGCGAACTGTTGTCAAGCAAAATGTTGTCCTTTTAGTAGTCCTTTAGTAGTTGGGTGCAAAATGTTGTCCTTTTAGTAGTCCTTTAGTAGTTGGAAGCAAAATGTTGTCCTTTTAGTAGTCCTTTAGTAGTTGGGTGCAAAATGTTGTCCTTTTAGTAGTCCTTTAGTAGTTGGAAGCAAAATGTTGTCCTTTTAGTAGTCCTTTAGTAGTTGGAAGCAAAATGTTGTCCTTTTAGTAGTCCTTTAGTAGTTGGAAGCAAAATGTTGTCCTTTTAGTAGTCCTTTAGTAGTTGGAAGCAAAATGTTGTCCTTTTAGTAGTCCTTTAGTAGTTGGAAGCAAAATGTTGTCCTTTTAGTAGTCCTTTAGTAGTTGGAAGCAAAATGTTGTCCTTTTAGTAGTCCTTTAGTAGTTGGAAGCAAAATGTTGTCCTTTTAGTAGTCCTTTAGTAGTTGGAAGCAAAATGTTGTCCTTTTAGTAGTCCTTTAGTAGTTGGAAGCAAAATGTTGTCCTTTTAGTAGTCCTTTAGTAGTTGGAAGCAAAATGTTGTCCTTTTAGTAGTCCTTTAGTAGTTGGAAGCAAAATGTTGTCCTTTTAGTAGTCCTTTAGTAGTTGGAAGCAAAATGTTGTCCTTTTAGTAGTCCTTTAGTAGTTGGAAGCAAAATGTTGTCCTTTTAGTAGTCCTTTAGTAGTTGGAAGCAAAATGTTGTCCTTTTAGTAGTCCTTTAGTAGTTGGAAGCAAAATGTTGTCCTTTTAGTAGTCCTTTAGTAGTTGGAAGCAAAATGTTGTCCTTTTAGTAGTCCTTTAGTAGTTGGAAGCAAAATGTTGTCCTTTTAGTAGTCCTTTAGTAGTTGGAAGCAAAATGTTGTCCTTTTAGTAGTCCTTTAGTAGTTGGAAGCAAAATGTTGTCCTTTTAGTAGTCCTTTAGTAGTTGGAAGCAAAATGTTGTCCTTTTAGTAGTCCTTTAGTAGTTGGAAGCAAAATGTTGTCCTTTTAGTAGTCCTTTAGTAGTTGGAAGCAAAATGTTGTCCTTTAGTATGAGCAATGTTTCCTTTAGTATGAAGCAACATAATAAAACATTACAAAATATATTACTTAGTATAATTCATATTTAGCGTGACATTAAGCTGAATTCTCCAAACGAAGTCTAACTGCTTATTTGTACTTTAACACATAGTCTAATGCTTAATGCATATTAAAACTGATTTTAATAGGGTATTACGCGTATGTTTTAAACTTACCCCACGGGGTATTATACTGTTATTACTGATGAGGTAAGTGTTTGTATAAAATATTTTGTAGGCCTAAATCGAGTTCTGGGAGAAACTATCCCTTAATGTTAGGGAACGTGTTATATCAAGCTCGGCCTTGTATGCTTAACACTCTATTTAAGCTGAAGCTCTGAGTCTCTTCATTTTCACTTAGTTAATCTTTACAAGCTTAAGCTGAATGTTTTCGCTTTATGGAAAACAGAAGAGAGACAAGTTAAAACTGGGACTACACTGTAAATACAAATGTCCCCTGCACTGTCTCCTATCATAATAATCAAAATTTATTTTCTAACTCAACGAATTATAGAATAAACACAAAGGTTTTACGAAGTACAGAAAGGAAACCCCGTCGGCCAAACCCTAGTTTTCGACAAAGGTCAGCAAAATACACGAGGTGTATTATAATACTAATGTCATCTGACTTTAAAATAACAAACAAATTACATTTTAGCTTAGATTCAACAATTACAGAGTACGAGAATTAATTGTAAATATTCCTTATTTTCTAGAATGGTATAATCGTATTTGGACTTGGTAATATCTGCGAAATAATTATTTTATCTACGATTGATACGTAATATAAACATTACATCTCTGTTTAGATTCGTAGAAAGTAATTCTTTACACACCTGTATTAATTGCGCATGCGTGTCACATTGTTTTGAACAATTCCTCTTTTTTTCCACTCTAGTGACGTAAAGAAGAAGAATTCCTCTTTTTTTCCACTCTAGTGACGTAAAGAAGAAGAATTATCAACTTTACACACGATTAGCGAGTTTGTTTACATTTAACATAACTAATTTATAACTAATAAAAGTAACTATTTGTATCGAGTTTTTTTGTGAAAATCAATGAGTGATTTAAGTGATTATGAAGAATATAAGGAGAATAATACGCCTTCCGAAATAATTAATTCGGCACAAAATGCAACTAACGAATTGATGTCATCTTTATCAAAAGAGAAATACTGAAATACGAGCTTACATACAGGAAGTTTATCATTATTTTCTGCATTTATTATTAAAATCTAACAATTGTAGATAAAGTACGGTACGCAACTCGTGCGAAAACGGCATTTTGCATTGCTCGTGTGGATGTACTACCCTCGCTGTCGCTCGGGTGTATCTCCACACTCTCATGCAAAATGCTACTTTCCACACTCGACGCGTAATGTACTATTGTAAATTTTATAATGAACTTGCAATGTATATGTATGTTCGGGGTGAAATCTTACAACAAAATGTTTAAGCAGTTCTCCTCAACCGATTGCATTGAAATTTTGCATACATCTTTAGTTTGGATGAAAATGTATGATTAGCTAAGTGACATCATTCTAAACCCAATATGGCGGGCAGACTAAGATGGCGGACTAGTTATTTTTTAAGGACGCCCATGATATGGGTATCAAATGAAAGGGTTTTATGAGAAGAATACGAACAAAAGCTTGTTTTTAAAAATATTTACTTTAATAATAAAGTTATTATTTTGAACATTATTAAAAAATTCTAAAATCGCTAACTTCAACTTCACTAGTTACTATCAAAACTAGATGTAAACATTATGGTGTCAAGGCTAAATGCCGATTTGCAAGTAAATTTATACACATATTTTTATTTTAAATTTGTATTATGAAGTGTGTTCTTGCAGTAAAAAGCTTTTTATTTATTTATTGCTTCCGAGCTTACCGAAGGTAACGAAAGCTATGTGATCGTTCTGAAGAACGAAAATATTTTATGTCTCCGATTTCAAAAATTCCAAGACAGAAATCCGTTTCAGACATCAGTGATCATTTTTGGTTCCGTGTCTGTCTGTCGGTCTGTCCATAAATTTTTGCGAACCGCCATATCTTAAAAACTACACGTTCAATTTTAATGAAATTTGGGTGGTAGGTCATTATTAGCCCATTGTTGGTCCCATATAAGTTTTAACCTTCTGCGCCTAATTTTTTCTATTCCACATGCGCACAAACATACATTCATTTACAGTTATAGCTTCAAAAGTATCTGATTTGAATTAAACTTTTATATTATAGTTTATAGAAAGTAATCCGAAGATAGCCCCAGATTAATTTGAACTGTCTACGTTCTTTAACTTTTGCTAAATTGATACATTAATTCTTGTAAAATATCAAAACAATTTAGACACATTAAAAAACGGGGGAAACAATTAAACTAATTAGACAATAACGGCTTGTAAAAGAATAAATACAAAAAAGTACGAGGATAGGATGCGAGATAGCTATGTGCCACACCAATTGGCAGTCTATTTTATTTTATGTAAACATTATATCTAGTTATATAAGTGGTTATATTGTATGATAAATAGCTTTTTTTTACCAACATTTTGTTCAACTTACTTTCATTTATCGCTATATACGAGTTTGCATCGAGGCTCCTCTTACACCTTAAGTGCTCAACACACACAACAAGCTCTTATTGCTTAACAGCTCCTTCCCTTTCCTAAACGACAGCACTATCAATCTACTATAGTGGCAAATATCATGGCATGGGGCAATATATGGGCATGTCAACTTACCCCATATGCCAGCTAACCTTGGTCTCCACTATCTTACTGTCAAACTATCTCCTGAAACCAAGATCGTTACCAGGGGTACCTGGTGATAAGAACCACCTCAACGGGAGGTGACATGACACTTGTGAGCATTATTATCAAGCAGCAGATGTCCTTCAATCCACCAGGTTAGCTTAATGTACCCAATGTGGTCAATCTCTCCGGTGTTTGGATCCCGTAATGTTACTGCATCATGATATTACAGTTAATTGCATGCCTACATTGCAGCAGACAGGACAGTACTTGTCTAAACCTCAGACGTCTAGTTATTATCTCAAGCTATAATTTGACTTCTGCCATTCAATTAATGTCAATTCTTATTGAATATCAATCATTGAAATGGGATTTTAAGAAATTAAATGATAAAGTATGTCTGTTTACAAATTTTTGCTTACCGAAGGTAGCGAAAACATTGTGATTAGAGTGGGATTAGTAAATTTAAATTATAACTAATTATCTCTCAGCTCTTTTTTTAAACCATATTTATTCTGCCCGTTGCCACGTGCTTAACGGCTAGTATGTTACTAAGCTGTCAAGTGAGTTTTTTCTTTACCGTGGCAATTACATTTACTGCCGAGCTGTGAAATTTACGTTATGATATCGGTAAAAACGTTGTTTTAATTAATTTGACCCATTAATTAATTGGGGTCTCACTAACTCCAGTGTGGAGTTTACGTAAAAGAAAATATGTGAGTCGTTTTAGGGTTAACACCATTAAATTTATGTATAACATGGCATGAAGATGTGAGCCACCAACCTCTCTAGTAATTGAAATTTATGTATAACATGGCATGAAGATGTGCGTCGACAAGCTCTCTAGTCATTGAAATTTATGTATAACATAGCATGAAGATGTGAGCCATCAACCTCTCTTGTCATTGAAATTTATGTATAACATGGCATGATGATGTGAGCCACCAACCTCTCTAGTAATTGAAACTTATGTATAACATGGCATGAAGATGTGCGTCACCAAGTTCTCTAGTCATTGAAATTTATGTAAAACATGGCATGAAGATGTGCGTCACCAAGTTCTCTAGTCATTGAAATTTATGTAAAACATGGCATGAAGATGTGAGCCATCAAGCTCTCTAGTCATTGAAATTTATGTATAACATGGCATGAAGATGTGAGCCACCAAACTCTCTAGTCATTGAAATTGATGTATAACATGTGAAGATGTGAGCCACAAACCTCTCTAGTCATTGAAATTTATGTATAACTTGGCATGAAGATGTGAGCCACAAACCTCTCTAGTCATTGAAATTTATGTATAACATGGCATGAAGATGTGAGCCACCAACCTCTCTAGTCATTGAAATTTATGTATAACATGGCATGAAGATGTGAGCCACCAAGCTCTCTAGCCCTTGAAATTTATGTATAACATGGCATGAATTTATGAGCCACAAACCTCTCTAGTCATTGAAATTTATGTATAACATGGCATGAAGATGTGAGCCACCAACCTCTCTAGTCATTGAAATTTATACATAACATGGCATGAAGATGTGAGCCACCAACCTCTCTAGTCATTGAAATTTATACATAACATGGCATGAAGATGTGAGCCACCAACCTCTCTAGTCATTGAAATTTATGAATAAAATCAAAAGGAGTGAAATGTGACTCAGTACATTGTAAATACTCGAGGGGTGTCATGCGAGGATGAATAAATATTGCGGATCAATTTCAACTCTCGACCGCTATTTACTGTTTTTATTTTTTTATTCAGTTTTAACACGCAAGCTTCTAATAACTATGTACAATGTTCAGCTTTTCAACAATAATTTATTTAATATGCTTTCAATCACTTCTCAACATCAGATTTATATACATTCTATATTAACTTTAGTTTAATTTTTATTTTATTAATAATGAAGTTAATATTAATTTAAGTTAAAATACAAACATTTAAAGTTGACGAAAAATACTTTAGCATGTAGAAAACGTGCAACATCTGGCTAATTTTCAATATAGAAAATTAATTTGACGCTAATTTAATTTCATAACTTTGCCGTAGAACTTTATTGTATGTTTAATCCACAATCATTATAAAAAAAAATGTGATAATATGGACAAACTTTGAAGAGAAGTCAAGAAAGATGAATTTCAAGAGTAGTACACTGCAGTTAACTTTATGCTTCATACATTTTTTTCTGTCAACAGATTTTTCTGGAACCTATCGCGTTTGGTTCGTTTCGGTGAATAGGTCAAGATTAGATAGTAATCTTTCCTCCTCTGCCGTAAATAATTTGTTTGAACAATTTTAATATGTTTTGACGGTATTTAAGTCTAATTGTAGTGTACAAGAGCAAAGAGTAAAAAAATGATAATTTTATTCACTTTTGCTTCCAAGCTTACGGAAGGTAACGGTAGCATTGTGTTCACTTTTGAGAACGAACAAATTTCATGTGTCCGATTTTAAAAATTCCAAGACAGAAATCCGTTTCAGAAATCAGGGAACATTTTTGGTCTCGTGTCTGTCTGTCTGTGTGTCTGCGAATCCTTGAAACGTGTGATGATAACTTGAGTAAATGTCAACTGATTTTGATGAAATTTAGGTAGACATGTTCATCTTACCAATGCCCAGGACGAGTTCGTTGGACAACATTATCCGTCCAAACATTTACGCGTAGCTACACGTAAACTAAAACTTCAAATGTAAAATTTGAATTTTATGTCGGGGGAAATAAAAATATAACTTCATCTATTCAATGAGATAAACAATTTTTCCCGAATGCAATATTTCAGTAAAACCAACAGCGACACTACTATGTGTTGAAGATTGCTAAAACAATTAATAGTTGTTACAAAATAAAAAAATGTAACAATAATGTTAATATAACAATAAATTTTAATTTAAATCAAATTATAATTACTATTTACAAAGGAAGTAAATAGTAATGAATGAGGGGGAGGTCCGTGGTTCGAATCCCGGCGCAGAGGTCTATTTTTCTCTGACTGTCTTCCTTTGTAAATAGTAATTATAATTTGATTTAAATTAAAATTTAAACGTTCCGTAGTATGAGTACTACCAAAAACTTAAAAATTGAATTTCTAATTGATTGTACTAAGTACAGGTACTAATTGAGTACTTTATAATTACAAGCGTATTTCTCGGTCTAGTTCTATTGTCGTTTCTTGACTTCTAAGACTNTCTACCCCGTATCGTAAAGGGGGCTTACCTTTTGTCGTCCTCTCACTTCTTCTCAGTTCTACCGTTCTTCCTGAGTCTGACATCGGGTTTTCGGCACCACTTTGTTAAATACGACAAATTGAGACACAATATAAGGCGATTATAATTAGTTTCAAACAATACAAAAAGACATAATAAAAAATCATAAACATATAAAATATCAATTTGTTGTCATGTCAAAGTCTGTCAATAACACCGATTGACTTAAAATTAAATCAATATCTAACATTGGAAAAAGTTTAACAGCTAATCATTTGATTTAATTTATTATTATGATTGTATGAGGTGGTTAGAGGTGGTTAGAGGTGGTTTGAGGTGGTTTGAGATGGTTAGAGGTGGTTAGAGGTGGTTAGAGGTGGTTTGAGGTGGTTAGAGGTGGTTAGAGAACCAGAGGTGGTTAGAGGTGGTTAGAGGAGGTTAGAGGTGGTTAGAGGAGGTTAGAGGTGGTTAGAGGTGGTTAGAGGTGGTTAGAGGTGGTTAGAGAT
>KZ652143.1:116030-126474 GCA_001010745.2 Gerris buenoi
GTGGTTAGAGGTGGTTAGAGGTGGTTAGAGGTGGTTAGAGGTGGTTAGAGGTGGTTTGAGGTGGTTAGAGGTGGTTTGAGGTGGTTAGAGGTGGTTAGTGGAAAGAGAACGGCTGTTACTGAAGTCCAACATTATCGCTATAGAAATATAACGATAAGAATATTTCGACAACTCGATCACGTCTGCACAGAAATAACGGACTTTTCCACCCCAAGTTTTAAAGACAATTAAGTTTAGACAGACCATATAACTGTGGAAGTAATTGTAAAAAGAGAGCTTTGAGAAGTTAATCAAATTGAAAAGAGAGGCCCCAACAATTTTATTAAAGTGCAAATAAGCTGAAACTCCGGCAAACGACCATAATTCTGTTAGCTATTAGAATTAAATTGGAATGCGCCATTGTGGCTTTGTTTCCAAGATGGCAGCTATGGCTTATTTTTCCCCTTCACGATTCATTTACAAAATTAAACTCTTTTTTTTTTTTTTTTCCCCCCGAATGTCATTTCTTCGGAGTTATGAATAATTCCTTTGGGCAATTTAATACAGAACATTCACAGTTGGAAGAAATGCGACGCTAAATAAGAAATCATCAAATGCAAGTTGAAAAACTTAGTTTAAAACTTGTAAATTAAAACAAAGAAAATTCAATAATGAAGATGACGTGAGTTTAACAGCTGATATTTTAGTTAGATAATATCTTGGTTAAAGAATTTCTTTTTTGAATGAAGTTCCTTATGGCACGTTCTGAAGGCCGGGAGTGAATCGAAAAAATGACCAAAATAACCGTCACAAAATCATTGTCACAAAATAACCGCCACAAAATCATTGTCACAAAATCATTGTTACAAAATAACCGTCAAAATAATTGTCACAAAATAACCGTCACGAAATAACCGTCACAAAATCATTGTCACAAAATAACCGTCACAAAATCATTGTCACTAAATAACCGTCACAAAATCACAGCAACAAAACCCAGCTCACGAAATCTACCGATAAAAATAACTTGAGTAAAAGTTTACCGAGTTAGTTAAAATTTGGTACACATGTTTATTTTACCGAAGCTGAGGTTCATTAACAGCGTTATCCGTTCAAGCGTTCACGCGCAACGCTTGCGTTAACGTAAGCTTCAAATTTGAAATTGAAATTTTAGGATGGGAAAAAATTATTTCTTTATCTATTTAATGAGACAAACAACTTTTTTATTTATTCATTTTTTTTATTTTTTTATTTTTATTTTTAGTAAAACGAACACCGAAACTGCTATGATAAGATAAATGATCAAGATCGCTAAATTTATTAAAGCGGACGAAAACGATTAAAATAAAGAAAAAAACGTGTTTATAGATATCTTACGTTCTAACGTATGAATTTAAAAAAAAAACTTCGTATACATCATCTATAATCTATAGTACAAATATAACAGGCATGTAAAATTTAAGGACATTAAAATGTAAGGGACTTTGTTCCTACCATGTCCCGCGAGACCACACAAATTTGTATTTTTATTTTTAGGGGAATCTCTGTGTCCCAGATTTGGTGCTCTACATTGAACCGGAAGTCTTCACACCAATTGATTTCTAACCAGATAAGAATGAGACACAAAATGTCAGTATAATTGAGTACTAACCTTAGACCATGTATATACCTAGACCCGCCCTTCCCTTTATCTGCCTTATAAAACCCTGAGACCAACATGTTTTGCCCTCTGGTGACGTCACGCGGTGTTTTGCTACTGTCAAAATCAGAGTTTTATTTGGTGCGCTTTTCTTTTTTTTTTATTCTGCTTTTTAAGTCTAAAATATGGTGCAGTCTTGTAGTGCGTTGGATTGAACGGAGAGACGAAAACGTGGAAGTGGTAATTCATTTTTTTCTGTAAGTATTTATCAACATACATCCTTATATTTATAAATGTAAACTGGTAGTTCTTGCCCGTTCGTGACGTCATAGCCCAAGGAAGATGTTGGTCTCACTAATTGAGTGACAGGGCGTGTCTAGGTATATATACATGGTCTAAGGTACTAACACATTTAGCTCAAGGGGAAATAAGAAATTTCACAAATTTTGATGTTTTTTGACAAAATGGCATAACAAATTAAACATTCTTCACAAGTGTTGTTATATTTTTGAAATCTACTCTTCAATAACTTTCATTTGATACACTACTCAATTTTTTTTTTTTTTTTAAAGTACTGTTTTCGCGTGACTTATCCGCTATATTGGATTTGAAGAGCTGATAATTTTTTGGTTAACTACATTTTTTTTTGTGTTTGTGCGTGTCAAAACGATCTTTAATACTGGAAAGTATCATGTTTCTATCTCTTTTGGTTCAAAAGTTAATAATAATAGGTTTATTTGTTTTTAAAGCAACAAGGCTTTATACAAAGTGGTTTCGCAATTTACAATATAATCTTAAAAATTAATTAATAAACATGGACATGTTACACACTCTCATACATTACATATAAAAGGTGTACATATATAAGGTGGTTCAAAAGTTATTGGAACCGTACAGTGGCTTGCGTTTCGATAAATTTCTTAAAATTCAAATGGTGAGAGCACTTTTGTAGATATAGGTGTAAATAAATGTAAGTTTACGTGCATGTGGAAGAGATACAAATGGTCGCAAAACGATGAATCTTATGAGACACAACAATGGACTATGACTACATATAATTATGGACCTGTAACAATAATAACATATACGTATGCCTACCTATAGCAATGGACTATACCTACCATCCAAATACATTACAATTGGACGAGTTAAGATATGTTAGTTTTAAAAATTGAACGACAGACGGACAGAAATGAAATCAAAAATAATCTGTCTGAAAGAGATATCTGTTTTAGAATTTTTGAAATTGCAAAAATAAAATAAAATGTTTTTTTATTAGAACGATTACATAGCTCGTTACCTTCGGTAAGCTTGGAAGCAGAAACAAAATAAAATAAACTCCTGGTCAAAATTAACGCAACACTTTTGTATTTTTATGCTTACACAAAAGCCGTTGAATTAGGATCTTTTTTCTATAGTTTGCATCTCGGGTGGACCTATTTCGTCTCTGTGGATCATATCCACACTCCTGGAACCGCCGAAGAGCTCGGCTGTTTGTAGTGAGATGCACTCCTAGTCGACAACCAAATTTTTGAGAAAAGCCTTTCTTAACTCATCACTGCGGGATTAATCGCTTCCTGCATAGTTAAATTTGGAGGTGTATTCATGTTGACACATACAAACAACTGTATTAATGAAATAAATACGTGAAAGCTCTCAATTAATCAATGGCAAATAACATTGAATCATTAATGATGATAATGAAATATAATCAATTATAACGATTAAATTCAATTAATGATGATGATAAAATACGATTAACGATTATGATTAAATGTGAGATGATGAATGATGATGATGATAATTGACTTATTAATCATCAGTATGAATTAGAGATAGTCAAAACAGAGAAATATTAAGGTGGTGCGTTAATTTTGCGCAGCAGTGTAATACTGATACTAATAATAGCTGGTACAATTAATCATATCGTGTTTCGACACGGTAGGAATAAATCAATTACGTTAAGTAAGTAGGTTATGCAGATGCAGCTCCACATTTATAAAATAGTGAATCAATCTCTAATAATGGAGTGTCCCAGTCCCATTAGGATTAAATACTAGAAAAGAAGAATTCTTTTTCTTCTATCATTTAAGGAAACATTTATTATTACTTCAATTAATACATGAATAGATTATAAGTGTAAGTTACTCGTGTAGTTAGTGTGTAGTGTAGAAGCAAGTCGGCTAGAAAGATCGGACTGCAGTATTTATGAAGCCTTGCTACGAGAGACTGACTCCTTCATCGTCCATCAGATACTTCGTCTTCCTGTATTCTTTCAATTTAACTTAAATGAAATATTTGTCTAAAAAGTCGATTGTTAATAAGATAAATTAAAATAATTACAAGATAAAAAGAACTTTTTATATACTACGTTTTTAAATTTTCTGTCATAAATCATAAATTTGAAACCCGTCAAAATGAAGATTTAAATCTTAGAATAATACTATAGAAGGAGGGTCACTGATAACATTGAAGCCAACTTTGGAACTTTGGTTGTGTACCTTATCTGCGTTCTAAAAATTCATTTTTATAATTTGTGACGTCATAACTCTAAAATTATTTGCCTTCGGTTTTTTAATTTAATTTTTTTATTAAATTATAATTATTGATAGTCAGTTTAGTTTATTGTAATATTTTTGTTGTGTTTTATCTTATTTTAGCTTGAAATATGCTAAAAATAATGTTTATTATATCATGCCGGGCGAGTTGAAAAAAATGACGTCAGAGTGAAACGTAAACAATAACCAATGGCAGGGCTTGTTTTCTTGACGTTTGTGAGCGGGCTTTGAATAGTTACTAAAGCGTGGCCAACCTTCTCCAGCCTAAATGAAAAAAAAAAGAGTGTTGTTATGTTGTTAAGGAACACAACCTCTCGGTAAAAGTTGGCTTCAGCCTCTTATCAGTAATTGCTTAGGATTTCGATTCTATGCTCCTTCTATATATAGTATTATTCTATGTTCGAAATTAATGGGACTTGTCAAAACAAATAAAATAACTTGCGGATTTTTTCCGAACTAACTTTCCATACAGCAAAATTTGCAGAAAATGAATTAAATTCTGCTGAAATAAGGATAGAAATTATTAAAATAATGCATTGTCATCGTGTTCTGAGCTATTCTAAAAGTTTCAAATGTCTAGCTACTCGGGAAGTTAGTTAGAAATCGGTTGCAAAATTTGTACTGGACAAACAAACAAACAAAAAACCAAGCTAATAAAAACGTAATACAAACAAAGTTTTGATTGTACAAATGGTTAAAAGACCATTTAAAAATCGGTCCGAGACAACTAAGACAAAGTTACTCATGTAAGAGTTTATACTTAGCCCAGTGATTTCCATTTGCTATTTTTCGTATATTCATTTATTTTTAAACATGTCATAAAAATAACTTCTCCTTGAAGGGGAATCGAACCCGGGCCCTCATCGTCCACGTTAAAAGCTATTGACTCAGGAACAAGATTTTTCCCGGGAAAACAGCTTAGATTCGTATTTAAATGGAATACATTTTAGATTTTTTTAAATTAAAACCATCGGAATCGTTTTCGAGATACAATTTTTTTCACGTTTTTTTTTTTTAGATTTTTTAAGGGGTAGAGCCCCTTAAAATTCATTTCTAGATTTCGCCTCATGGTTTCATTTTTGTAACATGAATGCCAAATTTTGTCCAAGTCGGCCCAATAGTTTAGGTTCCAGGCGTCTGCACAGACGACAGACGAGAGAGACATTTACAAAAAAAAAAACAACACTATTTTGGACACAGGGGACCTCAAAACGTGTAAATCCATCAAAATCTCATAATCGAATTTTCGCGGCATCACTTTTTTACTTTCTCTATATGAGAAAGTAAAAAAATTGTCTACTAACTAATATACAGGGTGCCCAGCTAATATGGAACAGCGAAATATCTCCGGAACCATATTAGATAGAAAGATGCGGTTTTCAGGGTTCGACAATGGCTAAAAAGGCGCTTCAAGAACATATGCTGAACATTTTCTGTGTTCAGCAGAAGTGTGTGTAATTTACAAAATTAAAGAAAAGTGAATAGGAAGCCAAATTATTAAGACTGGGTTTGGATTTTATGGCTAAAAATAAGATCTTTTTACTCTTGGAAATTTTTTGCTCCAAGCTTTAGTTTGCCATCTAAAGAGCTCTGAACGTGCTAAAATTCAAACTTTAAGTCCATTTTACAGCTAAACTAATGTATTTAGGTAAATAATTCAGGAAAAAAAAATACTAATTTTCAGTCATAGAAGCCAAAACAATTCTTAAAAACATGCATTATTGATATTTTTTTTTTTTTACTTTTTGAGCCCTGCTGAACACCATTTTTTAGGCAAAAAAATGTTACGTATGAGGTATGAATGTTAGATTGGATTTGGATTCTATGACTAAAAATAAGATTTTTCTGTCTCTTGAATTATTTTCCTAAATCCATTAGTTTAGCTGTAAAATGGACTTGAAGTTTTAATTCTAGTACGTTCAGGGCTCTATAGATGGCAAACTAATGCTCGGAGCAAAAAATTACCTAGAATAAAAAGTTCTTATTTTTAGCCATAGAATCCAAACCCATTCTTAATAATTTAGCTTCCTATTCACTTTTCTTTAATTTTGTGAATTACACACACTTCTGCTGAACACAGAAAATGTTCAGCATATGATCTGGAAGCGCCTTTTTAGCCATTATCGAACCCTGAAAACAACATCTTTTTATCTATCATGGTTCCGAAGATATTCCGCTGTTCCGTATTAGCTGGGACACCCTGTATATATTATATTGAAGAAATTTGGCTCAAACCATTAGAAGCCGTATTATATCCGAAAAGTTTTTTCACTCTACCATAATTGCCCCAGCCGCAGCCGTTTCATGATGACGGCAATTTAAAAGTTTTTATTTTATTTTTATAACTTTGAAACCGCTATTATAATGATGAGTGAAACAAATGCCTTTAAATGCACTTTTATCGTTCAAATAGAACTACTCCAAAGTCTCTAGCTTAAACCGTTGCCAAGATATTGACATTTTCTGGGCAAAATATTAATATAGCCATTTAAACCAGAAAATGGTCTTATTTTTTTTTCCTTCCTTATCGACCCACTATGCATGAAGACCAGTAGGGTAAAAAAGTTATGATTTTGAATTAGTTTAGAGGGACTAAAACAAGTCTTTTCATCCCTAAATCAAAAAGTAGGGAGAAAAAGTAAAAAGTAGGGCGAAAAGGTAAAGATTGCAACTTAATTATTTTATAAATAGTAGAAAATGAGTGGTTAATGTAATGAAGATGTTGAAATCGGGTTTGCGTCACTGCTTTTACGACCATGTTTATCTATGTTTATAACCTGCATCTAAGTAACCTTCTATTTGAGTTTAATTCCAATTCTTATTTGTTTTTAATACTGAATCTCTTATATCTGCTATTAAAAGTGCTAATAATTATTGTTATTTATTAAAATAATAAATAAAAACTGTGCAATGAACGAAAATATGTATTTACTTCCTACAGGAGATAAAATATTGTATGTACCTCGTGAGTAAAGTGCCATTATTCCCTTCGCGATAATTATCTAGTCAAAAACTCTAATTCCCTCGGCTTCGCCTCGGGATTTAGGGACATGATTCCTTCGGCTTCGCCTCAAGAATAAACTTTTTCGCTCAGGGAATAATGGCTTACTTTACTCCCTAGGTGCCTAAATAACTATTATTTCATTAATTTGGCGAAAAAATAAAATTTCCCTTACAAAATATTTGACGTATAAAAAATTCCCCTTAAAAATGATTGTTTTTTTTTTTTTTTTTTTTTTGTTTTTTTTATTAACTTCATATTTTTATCAGAAACAAATCTTTAAACTTAAATTTAACCCACTTTCCGACTACCTAGAATGATGAAACTTATACTGATTACGTATTTCCAGTGACAATACAATAACCATTCTTTTTTATTAGTCGATTAATGACTAAATTTCTCATAAATTTTTGGCGGTAAAATTCAAACAAAATTGTAAACACGCACGAATAGTGTCAGGTAAGTGATTTTGTTATTTTTATTTAAATAATTTATTGAAACGAACGTAAGCGAGCTTCTTACATTCAACGAAATATGCATCTTGTCTGTCTGTCTGTGTGTCTGAAACGTCCGACGATAACTTGAGTAAAAGTTGACCGATTTTGATGAAATTTGATACACATGTTCATTTTACCAATGCCCAGGACGAGTTCGTTGAACAGCTTGATCCGTCTATGAGTTCGCGCGCAATGCTCGCGTAAACGTGAGCATCAAATTTAAAATTGGAATTTCAGAACGGGAAAAAATTCTATCATCACCTATTCGATGAGACGAACATTTTTTTTACAAATAAGATTTTTTAGTAAAACCAACAACGACAACGCTATGAGTTAATAAAGATCGCAAAAACTATTAAAGCGGACCTAAACGTTTAAAATAGAGAAAACAACCTTTTTACCGATATCTTATACGTTTTGACGTAACGATTTTAATAAAACTTCATATACATCGTCTAAAGTACGATTGAAACAAGTATGCAAAATTTCAACTTGATACAAGCAGTAGTATTTGAGTAATGAAGTAATACATTTTATAATAATTGAAAAGACGATGTGTGGTTAGAGGAATAGAGAATGGAAGATGGTTCCCTTACTACTAGCCGCTGTACTACTACTATACCCATTATCTATCAACTCATCATGATTCATGATTATCTATTTTTTTTAATATTCAATACGTATTTATTACTATACGCTCGCTTTAATGATAGAGCCACGCGATGCCTAGTTTAATTTAAAACGGCAAATGTTTCGTAGGGTAGAGAAGAGAAAGTTCGGTTGGAGCCATTTTCCTTCTTCTGTCACCTCGAGGCTGGGATAACCTCTAGACTTAATTCAGCCGCAGGCCACTTGACAGTATGGTAGAATAGCCTTCTCCTCAGTTGTTGAGCCTTGTACCTTCTGTAAACGCTCTATCTCCTGCTCTACAGGACCGATTTTCATCTAAGAATTTTGCTTCTTTTATCTTTTATCTTTAGTATTGACATACACAATTACTATGAGCAATCGAATTATAGTGGCTGGTAAAAATAGACTGCCAATTGGTGTGGCACATAGCTTCCTCGCATCCTACCTACGTACTTTATTGGTTTTTGCAAGCCATTATTGTCTAATTGGTTTATTTCAGGGTTGGGATATCGAAAATCAATATCAGTTAATATATCGAAAGAAATTATCGATATTTCCGATGTATCGAAAACCTTCCCGCTACCCCAGTTTTCCCAGGTGATGAGAAAAAAAAAAGGCCACCGGGGAGCTTTTTTCATGTTTTTGAGGGCCGTAACAGACCTACAACAGGTCTATTTGATATTTTCTACAAATATCGATGTTGCCGATATATCGAAAGATCAATATTGATTTAAAATATCGATATTTTTGGGTCCGATATATCGATATTTTCGATATATCGATATCGAAGTCCCAACCCTAGTTTAATTGTTTCCTCCCTTTTTTTTAGTCTGTCAAAATTGTTTTGATTTTATACATGAATTAAAGTATCAATTTAGCAAAAGTTTAACAGCGCTGACGGTTCATATTGATCTGGGGCTATCTGCGGGTTACTTTCGATAAACTATAAAAGTTTCATTAAAATCAGATAAGTACTTTTGAAGCTATAGGTGTTATATAAATGTATGTTTGTGCGCATGTGGAAGAGAAACAAATAGGCGCAGAAGGTTGAAACTTATATGGGACCAACAAGGCCTTATTTATGACCACCCAAATTTCATTAAAATTAAACGTGTAGTTTTTATGATATGGTGGTTCGAAAAAATTTAACGACAGACCGACAGACAGACACGGAACCAAAAATTTTCCCTGATATCAGAAACGGATTTCTGTCTTTAAATTTTTGAAATCGGTGACATAAAAATTGTTCGCTCTTCAGAACGATCACATAGCTTCCGTTACCTTCGGTAAGCTCGGAAGCAAAAATATGTTTTTCCTCCAGAAGGGAGGAAACATTAACTTTCCACCCTAGTTTATAGGGAGGAAAGGATCCCATTACAGTAAGTAAGTAAGTAAGTGTGTATATTTGTAGAAGTATTACAATAGTTACATTTAGTTCTGCAAATACACTTCAGAAACTTGGGCAAAGCCCGTCAGCCGAGTTTACCCTTTACAAATTACATCAAAATTACTTAAGCCTATAGTGACGATCACAGAGCATCCAACAAATTATACATTATGTATAACAATAAATAATAAATAAATGAGTATAAATAAAATTTGTAGAAGTACACAAAAAAGATAAACAACATCTAACAAATTACATTGAGAATATAAGTATAGAAATTAAATACTTTAGTAGTGCATTATATGGTAACAACGAGAGAGGGAATAATAGATACAAGCAAATAAACTCTAACAGACATATAAATTCCCATAAAAATACCTAAAATAATAAGCGTGCATAAATTTATACTATAAATCTATATATATAAAATCCAAATACCACTGACTGACTGACTGACTGACTGACACATCACGATATCTCTGAAACCACTGGACCTACGACCATGAAATTTTGTAGGTGCGTTCCTCTAACCTCTTAGGTGCTCGCTAAGAAATATTTTTAAAATCTGACATCTTGATTCAAAATGGCGGCCATTTATACACAAAATTCTACAAGACAATATCTCCGGAACTATTTGCACTAGAACCTTAAAATTTAGAAGTTAGCTCCTTTTTATGAAGTTAGTAACTTTAGATAAATGGTGTACCAAGCGGGCATTTTGATTCAAGATGGCGGCCATATATATATAAAAGT
>KZ652143.1:148204-158482 GCA_001010745.2 Gerris buenoi
GAGTCTTGTACCAGTCGCTGGCCTAACATGACTCACCTTTCTCCCATGTTTCTATAAGAATATTTAACGTTCTTCGCTTCTGCGGCACTGATGATGACCCTTTAGTGGTTGAAAGCTGCTTTGGAAATAAAATTATTTCACGTGGAGTGACTTTTCTTTCTTCATTTCATTAGATGTTCAGTGACTCCTTTAACATAGGGTAATTTAACATAACTCCCTAAAAGATGTTTTCTGTTCCAAGGATACTCGTCCCAGTTACTAATCAGGGAGTGGATGGTACTACAAGGGGTAACCATTTGTTACTCCAGAATTTTCTTAATAGCTTCTTTGCTCTCTGTAATATATTCTCCTCTGGAGTTCTCTAATACTCGTAAATATTGTAACCACAGGTTCGATCCTTCGCCATGACGCGACGCACTGATTTATAAGGCTAGCTTACTAATGATCACTCCATACTACATATTACATGGGCAAGCACAACTTTCCAATATCTAAGGAATGATGAGCAACGATCGTGACCTTTTTCCCACAACTGACGGAATGAGAACAAAATGATTATGTATAATAGCATAATGATTACGTATCATAACAAAATGAATTATGTATTTGGAAACTAATTTTACATACTTACCAGAAATAGGGCCAATCCCCTTCCAAAACTCTTTTCCTTTTTTTACAAGGGAAGGTGGGAATCTTCTTAGACACCGGAAACACCGCAATCTCCGCAGTGTGGGATTTTTATCCACAAAACCCTGACCTCCCTATTGTTGGAACTGAGTAGTCTCAACTAGCAATTTAATATATATAACTAACCTCTTTAATATATATATATATATATATATATATATATATATCCATATATCCATACATACACACGTTAAGAGACACTTGCAGTAACTACAATGTGGACAGGAGTAGGAGCACATGCGCACTCTTTCTTCTCACATCATACAGTTATAAATGACCAAATAAAAACAATATATCCTAAAGCTTCCATTCTGTCTACAGTAAACTTTATTTTAGAAGGGACAACCTATATATTAAAGCTTGACCGTCAAATAGTTTAGTCTCATTATATATTATCCTAATATATCAAACAAATCTGATATCTAAAAAAGAATACAAGAACTAGTCGAAAATAATAACCTTTTGTGATTTTAATCAATTTAAAAAAAAATCTATTTATAGTATATAGGTATTTGTTTGACAATCTTGTTAATGATTCCATAATTAAAGTAAGTTTCTAAACTGGATTGAGCGTTACATGGGGGTGATTACGATAGTACTTAAAAGGACGAATAAGAACCTAGCAATTAGGCCTTTATTGGTTCCATTTTTGGTATCCACATGGTAGAAAGTTCCACTTACACTTACACAAGCAGTGTACTATGTACCACCGAAGCGAGTATAGTGTGATCATTAGAGAGCCATATAAAGTTGGGTTCCCACGCTTGACGCTTGAGAGCCTCTCGTGCTTGGAGACTCGTGCTCGAAGGCTTCTTGTCTCCATTTAACCACAACTTTTTCCACCGCNACAATATATCGTTTTGATGGGATATGACCCAATGGCCAATTCTAATATTGTTGCGAGTAATTAATTATTCTTGTTCACGAAGCTAGTATATGGGGCTTTATTCTCTCAAGTCACCTTATCAATCCAAAACTGTACACAATAAGATTATGATTTTCTTAACGTGTTATTAGCTGGAGAATGGATTAGCATCAGACAGCTAAATGGCAAAAGGCTTCCTATTTGGCAACCAAATATTTGTTTATACTTTTGCCCCACAAATGACAAATAACCTTCCTCTAGCAAATACTCGAATATATCATAGAATAAACTGAGAGGAATGTCAGTAAATCGTTTAATTTCTTCCTATCTATCCCTGACAATCTTGATAACCAGAACACTGGGGAATAGGATTAGTAAAATAGTAAAAAAAAGAACATTTGCATCCAATGAGACCATTATAGATAACCAAATTCTTCCAAGACCTTTTAAATCCTGCTCGAAATTATTGATGACAGAATCCATGAGAGAGAGCACGATTGTTCAATATATTGGTGACAAAGCTGGATGTGTTAAATATATGCCTGAGAACGACACATGGCACAATTAGGTGATTAAGGAGGGGGGGGGGTCCTTCCTTAATCGTGCAGCCCTTGTGTACTTTAGGTAAATCATAAAGTTTAGGGAAAACGCCATTAAAGCAATTAAGCTTCCCTGCTGCTAATCCATTCAACAGCTAATAACACGTTAACAAAGTCATTACACGTATGCCTGCACAGTTGTCTGTTCACATTTTTGCATGAATAATGATCTTCAAACAATACATTTATTTTGTTATCATGGATCATTCTTTTCTCATTCCATCAGTAGTGAAAAAAAGGTCACAGTCCTAACTAAATATGCCGAGGATAATGAAGAATGACCTTCCAACAATTCCTTTATTTGCTTATCATGCATAAACATTCTGTTCTCATTACAACAGTAGTTAAAAAATGCCACGGTCCTAACTAAATATGCCTAGGATAGGAAGCACAACTTTGAACTTGATGTAGTAAAGGAACCATTGAGAAAAAAAATTAATAATGAATGGGGATGATTCTCACAACAATTGTAATGACAGGCATGACACTAATTTAATGTCATGTCTTAATAGTTCTTATTATAACCTACTTAGTGTTTTTAAAACTTTTTTTTTATTTGTGTACTGTGTAGGTAATCTTGTATCAGGTGATGATCATGGTGATAAAATCTGACACACTTATGTGTTACGTTAACGCTTGAATCAATAAAGATGTCCAGCGAACTCGTTCTGGGCATTGGTAAAATGATCATGTCTATCAAATTAAATTAAAATCGGTTGACATTTACTCAAGTTATCGTCGCACGTTTCAGACAGACAGACACGAGACCAAAAATGTTCCCTGATGTCTGAAACGAATTTCTGTCTTGGAATTTTTTAATTCGGAGACATAAAACTTTTTCGTTCTCAAAAGTGAACACAATCCTTCCGTTACCTTCGGTTAGCTCGACCGTAAATACCTCTTTATGATTTACGAAAATTGTTATTTCTAATTTTATACTTGCTGCATATAGAAGCAACAATCCATAGTATTAAGAAGTCCACGTTTAAGTTAATCAAATCAGGTTTAAAAATATAGTTAAAACGCACTACCTTATAGCTTCCCTGATTGCGCATGCGATAATAAATTCAGATTTTATTATTTATTTTCTATAAAAAGTCTATATTAGTTTGAACATATAAAAACTTTATTTTTAATTCAAAACAAAAGTTGTTTGCACACTAGCGTAAATTATGCAAACATTCTAAAATTCCAATAAAAACCTAGAAGAAAAAAAGAATATATCCAGGTGCAATATGCATTACAATCGTAGGTTGATATTTATCTAAGCGCTGTTTTTTTTCATCAAAGTTATAAAAACCTTGTGGATTCGAGCTCATCGCGTCGAAATATTACGCCCCTGATATTTTCCCCACAGACTCTGTTCAAATATTTATGTTTGCATTAAGAGAAAAGCAAAGGTTTGAAAGTACGAGGGAAGACCACGCTAGGAATACAGCATTAGTATACAATCCTGCCCTTAACGAATTTTTGAAAAGAAAATCTACCTTATTTGATACAAAAACAAACTTGTATATTTTACTTCCATTAGAGAGTAAATATTAAATAAAAGTGTCATTAAGAGTGCAAGATTTACTAGTTATAGTTTAACTTAACATTTTTATTCTATAACTTTGAAAAGTTAAGTAACAAAAGTTTTTCCAGGCGTAAAGTTATTCTTAAAATATGAATGCTAACAACTTTTCAGAAAAAAAATCATTAATTCTCTAGGAAAAGTCCGAAGTAATAAATAGACATTTGTTGACAATTAACAGCTCTATAACATAATTAAGAGGTGGTTAGAGGTGGTTAGAGGTGGTTAGAGGTGGTTATAGGTGGTTAGAGGTGGTTAGAGGTGGTTAGAGATGGTTAACATTCCTTTGAAATCTTATTAAGGACACTGTTAAATTAATTCAGTTTTGAACTAATAATATATTTTTTAACGATTTCTTCGTAGAGTTTCTGTTGTATGTCTATAAATCGTCTAAGATCGGTCTATGAACGGTCTACGGTTTCATTTGGTTGTTCTGCTAGATAGGTTGCCGAGTGCAAAATATATCTATAGAGACAATTGGAACCACCGATACAACTATTTCGAGACATGAGATTGTAGATTGTGAGATAGGCAGCCATATCACAACAAAGTGGAGGACTTAATTTAGAAAGTTTTGAAACTTTGTGAAAACACTCTTAAGGGGTGTAACTTGTAGTAAAAAACAATAAAGTTCTCCCCCCCCCTAAAAGTCCAAAATTTACTCTTTTATCACTTTTTACGCAAAACGGTTCATTTTGTTTTTAAAGTGAAGTGTTATTACCACACAATTCTGCATAAAAAAGATCCTATGCACGTTTGAAGTGAGAAATACCGTTTTCGAGATATAATAGTTCGAAAAAGATAAAAAAAATCCATTACCACATTTTTTCAAACCATCATAAATATCTTAAAAATAACTCTTCCGATTTTTATGAAATTTGGGTGGTTAGTCAGAATTAGCCCATGTTTGATCCAATATAAGTTTCAACCCACTGGGCTCATTATGTTATCTTCCACAAGCACACAAACATACTACACATATATATATATACACCTATATCTTTAAAAGTGCTCAACTGATAATTATGAAATTTGGAGGGTTTGTCAAAAGAAACCCGAAGATAGCCCCAAATTAATTTCAAAGGTCTGCACTCTTTACCTTTGCATAATTGGTTCTCTGACTGTCTGTCTGTCTGTCGATCGATTTTTTGTCCTTCAATTATGAATTAAAGTATCAATTTAGCAAAATGTAAAGAGCGCAGACAGCTGAAATTAATTTGGGGCTCGCTGTGGGTTACTTTCGACAAACCATCCAAATATAATAATAATGCATAGGACCTTTTTTGTGGAGAATTATGTGAAAAATAATTTTGGTAATAATGCTTAACTTCAAAAAATAAACCGTTTTGCGTAAAAATGGGAAAGAAGTAAATTTTGGATTTTAAGAAGGATGGAACTTTACTGTTTCTTACTACTACACCCCTTAAGAGTGTTTTACAAAGTTTCAAAACTATATAAATTATTTCCCCTATTATTTCATATTTTCCTGGACTATCAGATCTTAGTGGTGCTAGTTCACCCTCTCTCCGCTAGATCGCATGGCTTCTGACTCTTTTTCCTGACTTCTTTAGTTCCTGTTTCCACCCATAGGCGCTCTGCCAGCCTTCTCTAATATTCTTTATTTTCCTAGGACTATTATTTAACTGTGAATTACTATGATAAAATCTGAAGCTCATCATGCTATCGACTATCAATTCATTACAGTAACTTAAAGCTCTGCCCGGCTATGACAAGTTTCCTGCAAACCAGACCCTTACGAGTGCCAACATCTATCAAACTGAATGAAACAACGTAACAGGTTTAGTTCAGTGCCCTAGCCAAGTAAGGAACCTAAACGACAGCAATCCAAGAGGCTATAAGTCTCGTGTTCTAAGTGTTACTGTCACTTACATCCTCTGGTCAAAAGATTCATCTACAAACCAACTAAAATTAATGCAGCGCAGAGCAATTACCTTGCACAGATCTATAGCTGCATAAACTAGCTCTGTACCTATAGAAGAGATTAATTAATGTAAAAATATTATTTTAAAAAACTGGTCTTATTTTCATTTATTTTATTTTTTTTTTTTGTATTCTTCATCTTAAAATTGTTTCCTTGTGCAAAATTTGGAAAGATTGAAAACGTGAAGTGGTTCACAATTGGGGCAACGGAAACGTGCGATGAACTTTTTTATTGGATGACATTTATTGGATGACATTTATGTCAGAAAGAAATTTTAGTAGTGTAAACACCGAAAAATGTATGTCTGATATTTATATTTCTACTCTCAGCTATAAGTGTCGACACTTCTATAACAACAGATGTAAACTCCGATTATTATATTTTTTGTACGTATATTACAAAATTGACCATTGCGAGAACTGTGAGAAATATATCCACGACATAAATCTCAAACAATTTCTCTCAGATGTAAACACTCAAAGCAATTTCTGTCTGACACTTGACATTTATTGCCGGAGAGAAGTGTCAGGTGTAAACGCAAGTGCCAGTTGTATATTGAAGTTATGATTTTTTACTACGTTTTTACTAGCTTGCTTTCTTGTTTGTTTTTTTTTGTCCTGTACAAATCTTGCAATTGATTTCTAACTAACTTCCCGAGTAGCTAGACATTTAAAACTTTTAGAATAGATGAACACGATGACAATGCATTATTTTAATACTTTTAGCCATCTTTCAGCAAATTTTGCTTTATGGAAAGTTAGTTCGGAAAAAATCCACAAGTTATGTTACCAATTTGTTTTGAAATATCCCATATTTACGATCTTCATTTTGACAGATTTCAAATTTTGGATTTATGACAGAAAATTTCTTTTTATCTTGCAATTATAATTATTAAAACCGGTGTTATTTTGTTTTTCGAAATGATTTAGTACCTTATAGTTCTCCTTATACGTTATGGGCGTACGAGAATGAAAGAAAGACCCAAAATAAATATTTGTAGCAAGCATTTACGAACTCTTTATTTTGAGTCATACAAAAGGCGAATTTATATTTATGATAAGTTATTTTAACAATTAGCGAGTACTAATGATAGTTTGTTTATGAAATAAACATGGAAGGAAAAAAAACGATTATTGATAATCATGGGATGTCCAATAAATAATTTAAATGGTACATTATGTGCCGACATCATGGTTAAAATCTTACCGTGAAACGCCAAATTGGAGTCGACAAAAATCAGAAAAACACTTAATTAAAAGCCGGATAAATTTAACAGTGTGCTAGAAAGTTGTAGGGATAATGGCTCAAGGTGGAAGATATCCCTGAACTAATCAGAAAGTGATCAGCTGGAACTGATAATAACTATTATGTTGGTATTTGTTCACTGACCCGAATCAATCGATTAAGTCCTATAAGTCCTTATAGGTTGGTTTCGAGAACCTGCGAGGTTTCATTTGTCTGCTTAATTGAATTGATTGTGACGCCTTAATTAGTCTTTTCTTTTTTTTGTACAGGAAATAATAATAAAACTACTTAAATTACGTTCTCAAAGGAAACATTTAAAATAATTTTTTAAATCAATTCTGAAAAAATAAAACGGGATAGAAGATAATATATAGTTGAAAACTATGCAACAGTTGTTATCATCATTCATTTCAATAGTTTAAGTGGACAACAAATAAAATAAACAAGTCTCTCTATAAATACGTATCTCTGTACTTACTTAATTGCTACAAAGTACATTGCATCTATCAAAAGGTTCCTATTTGTAGTGCCACAAGCAGTAGTTGTAAGAAAAGTAGTTGTGTTATTAAAGAACATTCAAAAAAATTACTTAATTTCGGCAACTGATTGCTTTCAACTTAAAATCATCAGTGTCGTTGTTACGGTTTTAGTCCCTGTTCAGTCGGCTGCTAGGGGTGGGTGAAAATAATAATAATAATAGGTAAGGGGTCCTAGTTAAAATTAAAAGAATAACTAATTAACAGAGTAATTAAATATTAATAATAAATATAAATATAAATAAATATTAATATTAATAAATATTAATTAAATACTAAAGTGAATATACTATAATTAACTAGATTGAGCATAAAGGTATACAGTATACAGGTATGTAAAAATTGCAGCACTGCTTATAAATAGGTGGTATACCAAAATTGATAAAAGCTAGATAATAAATACAGGTAAGTGTTAGCGGGTTAGGGTTACTTATATAGAATTTACGGAGGGGTTNTATTAATAAATATTAATTAATTAATAAAGTGAATATACTATAATTAACTAGATTGAGCATAAAGGTATACAGTATACAGGTATGTAAAAATTGCAGCACTGCTTATAAATAGGTGGTATACCAAAATTGATAAAAGCTAGATAATAAATACAGGTAAGTGTTAGCGGGTTAGGGTTACTTATATAGAATTTACGGAGGGGTTCCGGTGTTAGTGGGAAATTCTAGGGACGAGACAATAAATAGAATCCATAAATAACTAATAATAACTAATCATAATAATAATAACTAATCAATAAAAGTGAAATGTTTGACAAACTAATACTACAATCAATCGCCCTACAACGGGGATCCCCTTTATATATATAAAAACCTTCATATCGTAAAATAATAAAAACCTTCATATCGTAAAATAATAAAACCCTTCATATCGTTGGCCCAAAAAACCTTTAGTAGTAGGCGGAGGAGGCGCAGTGTAGTGGCGGTGTCCAGCTGGGAGATGGTGACGGGCTGAGCGGCGAGCTTCTCGTTCCTCGAAGGGGTCGACGGCTGAAACGGGGTTGACCCCTGGTACACCTCACCCTCTATCTGAGCCGTCTACCGGGTCCTGAGTCGTGGAGATAGATCCTGCCCTGGCAGATTGGGCCGCACTTCACAAAACTGGTGCGGCACTTATTTGCGACTCGGACCCTAGACCTGGCGTCGCTTTCCTGGTCACACACCACTAACACTGGGTGACTTGCCTCGTCCAAGCGCAGAGGCCAACTGGAGGACTGTCTCTCAATCAGTTCGACCCTTGAACCACAACATTGACCAGCAGACCTTCTATCTAGGTTGTACCTGGTCATTGTTATGGCTCAAGAGTCAACCTAAAGATAACAACCTTAAGCTGGCTCTGGCTTTCCCTATTCTTTTAATCTTCCACGTTATACCATAACAATAACAATAAACATACTAACAATAAAACTCTTAATAGCTATAATATACATTCAATATATAAATAACATTCTAATAAATACAATAAAATAAAAGCGTTTACGAGTGGACATAAATATCACTCGTAACACCATGTTTCAGTGTTAAAAAAGTTATATTTAAGTGAATTCAGTCTGACATTCGTCAAATAATTTACTACAGATATACAGAGTGATTGGCGATATCTGTACAAAAGTAAATAGGGTTATACTAAACCTCATTGGCTACAAAAACATCATATAAACCATGGGAAAAGGGTTGAGAATATTCTTAACAGTTTTCCCACTAGGCCAAATTTTATGATTTTTTTTTTAAGATCACATACCTTTGCTTATAAAAACACCTATTGATTAAAAAGTATAAAAGCTAGAACAAAATGTTTAGTATCGTTATAGAGCTGACAAAAATTCCATGAAGGAAATTATAATTTTAACTTTCAATTTTATTTGTAAGAAGAAAAAATAAATTAAAAGAAATATGTATTGTTGTTATCGTTGACATGTAGATGAGCATACTAAACCAATCTTGCTTTTGGTGATATGCTAAGTCAACAATAGCAACAATAATCACGTTTCTATTTTACTTTCAGCTAAGTTTACTAAAAACTCCGCCTTATAAATTTATAATAATATTAATATTGATCGAAAAGTTAGTAAATAAGAAAGTTTTTCCTGAAGTCTGACAAGTTTAAGCTCAGTTCTTTACCAAGTTATGGAACCACGAAAAAATTGTTTTTGTAGGTAATTTTTTTTTCTTAAAAATTGTCAAGAAATTTGAGGGTATGAAAATTAAAATTAGACTTTCCTCGAAGGAAATTTTGTCCGATCTATAACGAAACCAAAGCTATTTTTCTAGCTATTATACTTTTGGAGCAATGTTTTTATATGCTAAAGGTATGTGATCTTAAAAAAATCATAAAAATTATTTGATAATTCGGTTGAGAGCAGACCCGTGGTTTATATAACTTCTTTTGTAGCCAAGAAGGTTTAGAATCACCCTATTTATTCTACTTCGTTTCTATTAGCTTGCTTTCTTATTTGTTTGTTTGTCCAGTACAAATCTTGCAAACGATTTTAAACTAATTTCCCGAGTAGCTAGACATTTGAAACTTTTAGGATAGCTCAAAACACGATGACATTGCATTATTTTAAATCTTTTAGCCATCTTGCAGATTTTAATTCGTTTTCAGCAAACTTTGCTGTGTGGAAGTTAGTACGGAAAAAAAATCCGCAAGTAATTTTATTTGTTTTGACATGAGCCATGTTTACGATCTTCATTTTGACGGGTTTCAAATTGATTTATGACAGAAAATTTAAATAAATTGGTAAGGCGTGAATTCTCACGTAAAAGGGGTTTCGTTGGTATTGTGAAACAAAATTAGTAAGGGTGAGGAGGGGGGGGGGG
>KZ652143.1:175808-189476 GCA_001010745.2 Gerris buenoi
TTAAAAAATCACAGGGAAGTACTTAGTCCAAGTACTTTTTAGGGTTTTGTAGATGAGTAAGCATACCCATTATGTAAATTATGATTTCTTGTCTTCGATCTCAAGAGTCCCGGGTTCGATTCCCCGGGGGGTCACAATGTTTTTTATCAGTACGTCGTAGAAGGTTTCAACTTAAATGGTAACCAACATTTGGGCTAATTATCACCTAAGATAGCAAATTTTAATAAAATCGGTCAAGCAGTTTTAAAGATAATGCTCACGAATATTGAATGACAAGCCAGACCAATAGATGGACATAACACCTAAGCAGATGTTCTCTGATGTCTGAAACGGATTTCTGTTTTGGCATTTTAGAATTCAAAGACATAGATCATTAATATAAATGTACCATTTTTAAAAACTGGTCTTATTTTGCTGATGGCGTGAAAACCATACGACGTACCAAAAAATGTTAAAGACAAAAACTAAAGGTTATTTTTTTCGTCTTCATTTAACACCACTTTATTTAGCTCTTCATTCAATCGTCAAGATTCTTCATTTAGTGACGAAAGATACACAAACACAGGCCGTTACAACAATCCTCGAATATGCTTACAGGTCCCTAAAAATAGTAAAATTGCAGGCAAACAAATATTTGGTTTCTAAAGCGAAGCGAATTTTGGTTAATAGAAAATTTTGGGGTGAAAAATTATTCTCCTGAATAATCACAGTGATTCTAGATTCCTACAGACAGACACAAGATTTGAATTTGGGGTAAAATCACAATTCCTCCAGCTACCCAGACAGACAGACGGACACGAGAAAGATGATCTTTAAGACAGAGATGTAATGTTTATATTACGTATCAATCGTAGATAAAATATATTTATCTTTTATAATCACTTCCACAATAACATTTGAACAAGTATGGCGCCGTTCACGTAAGTACGTGAGGCGATAATCGCCGGTTTCTGTAGGATTAAGTTTAAATATTAAGTGTAATTGTAGCATCTTCTTCTACACTTCAAGACCTTTAAATTGATGTATAACATCCCATGGTAACTAAAAACTTTATTTTTTTTTTAGTCACCCGCCATATTGACCGGGTTGCCATCTTGGAAATATTAAAAAATTGTAAAAACTCCAAAAATAATTGTAAAAACTCCAAAATTTGTCCAGTTGTCTAAAATGCCGAGATGTACCTGGGTGCCAAATTTCATGTTTCAAATTTCATGAGTAAACAAGCCAACGGACAGACAGACAGACAGATCCGTTATATAAGGTTTCTTTTTGTACTTAGTACAGAAACCTAAAAAGAAATTGAAGAGAAATCCACACGATATGTAACTAAGTTTATTTCTTAGATTGTCTCTAACCACCTCTAACCACCTCTAACCACATCTAACCACATCTAACCACCTCTAACCACCTCTAACCACCTCTAACCACCTCTAACCACCTTTAACCACCTCTAACTACCTCTAACCACCTCTAACCACCTNAAAAAAAAAAAAAAAATGTACTGAAATGTTTTTAAGTTTATATACAAAATTTTGAAAAATAAATGTTGTTTGATAATTGTGTTTGTTTTATTAATTATTATTTTTATATTTTTTTATTTCCTATACCTTAAAATTAAGATAAATGTACCTACTAATTGTTTTCAGGGTCAGGGGGAGGGGGTTCAAAACCAAGGCTCTATATAATGTCTGTCTGTAAAATATCACAGTTATTCTTAGTCAAAAATAAAAATTCGATTTTTTAATGCATTTTTCATACGTCCGATATTTTGTTAGAAAAAAGTGTCCCCCCTTAAGAAAAAAGTATTATCTAGATCTAGATTAGAAAATAAAAGTCATTCCATTGAGTTTGTAGATAATGGAGCGTCTATGCAGGTTGCAGGTCATCTTTATGAATTACATAAATTGTCTTTCTACGTAAACTGGCAAATTTGTTTATTTTAAATCGCAAAGCAGCTTTCACAATGCCATCATTAGGCATCATCGGCCATTATCGATCATCAAATTTAATGATTTGAGATATTGGTAGATGCAATTAATTTATTGAATAATATGCAAAAAGAACACACTAAATCAGGAGTTGAACCTAAGCCATAGAGCCTTACTGATTGAGTTGGTAAGAGTATGGAAAGAACTTTCACTAAATCAGGACTTGAACCTAAGCCATAGATCCTTACTGATTGAGGTGGTAAGAGTATGGAAAAAACTTATCTAAATGAGGACTTGAATCTAAGCCATAGATCCTTACTGATTGAGTTGGTAAGAGTATGGAAAAACATTCTAACTTTTAACATCTTTAAACTTTTAAAGAGTCTTGCTGATTTTGGGGTGAGAAGTGGTTAGAGGAGGTTATATTAAGTTCTGGACGTTTATTTATTAAAAAATAAACGTTTATTTTTTAATAAATAAACGTCTCTGTAGTATGACGCCTGCCCGCCAAGATAGGTGAAGTACTGTTTCGATTTCAATTGAATTGCTTACACTCACAAATAAAATGTTAAAATGTCGAAAAGATAATCCGTATAAATGTCAAGAATCCTAACCTCATTAGTTTTCCCGGGGAAAATGAATCTAGTTTAAATGATGCTTTGTCTGAGTAGTTATTAGTAGCTTATTAATGATGAAGACAACTACGAGTATAATAGGGCACAGATTTGTAACAATGACTTCTTTCCTAGTGTTAAGGTATTTCTTTTGAAGTTTGAGTAGATGTTGGTTTTGGTGTACAAACTCAAGTACTCGTGTCTTATAAGTAAATGAATCCTTCTGTAGAAACCCCTCTGTGAACCCTTCTGTGGGTGTTTAAGTATGCTTAAAGAATAACTTCAATGCAAATTTAAAAATGTTGTTTTCCTTTTAAAGCATTTTTTTCTTTTATATAGTAAGAAAATTAGTTAATGTTTATAAATCGCTTCATTTCAGAATTTATTTTTCAAATAGGGAAGATTCTCTTAGCTTGAATCTAAACTGTCATTACCAATCAAAACGAATGAATCTAAACTATCATTATAAATCAAAACGAATAAATCTTAACAATCATTATAAATCACAACGAATGAATCTAAACTGTCATTACAAATCAANACTTTTTTTAGGTGATAATCCTTTGCTGACACTTTTAGAAAAAAAAAAAAAAAATCTATTTTTGTATGTATTCTTTTATTCTCATGTTCTGGTCACTAATAAATATTTCTTTAGTAAAACATATTCTCTTTCGACTTCTATATAGTTAGTCCTTAAGAATTATTGGTGACCCCGACGTGATCAGCATGAATGAAGATGTTTTTATTATAATTAAAATATAAAAATCCATTATAAATTATTACAAATTTATTATTCATGCTATAACCGGGTAATGTAACAGGACTTTAAATAATTCCATACATGAATTGGCTTACAACGATTAATTCTTACAAAAGTTGTTTAAACCAAATTGATTAAAACCTAACTTCTTGTTTCAGCTAGAATTCATATAATTCTCTCCGAATCCAACTTTGAATTATTCTAAAATATTGGAACCATATTAAGGACATACTCCTCCAACCCTTGAAATAGTTTATGGAATGGCAACAGTATCTAAACGCAACTAGCAAAACTAAACGTTTAGGAAATAAAGTTTCTTTTCCCCGAGGCGACGGAACAACCTCTGGAGGGAGAGTATGCGGCAACAATAACCTAACGAATGATTTCGTATATTAATTTCTTTTGTTTATTTGGTTGATATCCCTAAAAAAGCAAATCAATTTTTTCACAAATTCTTCTTATTTATAACTTCTAATTTCGTCTGTAAAACCAAATTTCTTATAAGTTACTTATGATTTGTATCTTTAGGCTTTGCTACAAATTCAATAGATCTAAATTTCATTGAAATATTCCGTAATGTGTTAGTATCAACTTGACTTGCATGAACAAACTTTACCGTGAACATAAGAAGTCTATTTAAGTCTATTTTACAATGTATTATAATTAGCTAATTCACTATAATAATCAAATGGTACTTTTGGGCTTCCACTTAAATCTAAACGAATGAATCTAAACTATCATTACTCTAAACTTTCATTACAAATCAAAACGAATGAATCTAAACTGTCATTACAAATCAAAACGAATGAATCTAAACTGTCATTACAAATCAAAACGAATGAATCTAAACTATCATTACAAATCAAAACGAATGAATCTTAAGCCATAGAGCCTTACTGATTGAGTTGGTAAGAGTATGGAAAGACCTTTCACTAAATCAGGACTTGAACCTAAGCCATAGATCCTTACTGATTGAGGTGGTAAGAGTATGGAAAAAACTTATCTAAATGAGGACTTGAATCTAAGCCATAGATCCTTACTGATTGAGTTGGTAAGAGTATGGAAAAACATTCTAACTTTTAACATCTTTAAACTTTTAAAGAGTCTTGCTGATTTTGGGGTGAGAAGTGGTTAGAGGAGGTTATATTAAGTTCTGGACGTTTATTTATTAAAAAATAAACGTTTATTTTTTAATAAATAAACGTCTCTGTAGTATGACGCCTGCCCGCCAAGATAGGTGAAGTACTGTTTCGATTTCAATTGAATTGCTTACACTCACAAATAAAATGTTAAAATGTCGAAAAGATAATCCGTATAAATGTCAAGAATCCTAACCTCATTAGTTTTCCCGGGGAAAATGAATCTAGTTTAAATGATGCTTTGTCTGAGTAGTTATTAGTAGCTTATTAATGATGAAGACAACTACGAGTATAATAGGGCACAGATTTGTAACAATGACTTCTTTCCTAGTGTTAAGGTATTTCTTTTGAAGTTTGAGTAGATGTTGGTTTTGGTGTACAAACTCAAGCACTCGTGTCTTATAAGTAAATGAATCCTTCTGTAGAAACCCCTCTGTGAACCCTTCTGTGGGTGTTTAAGTATGCTTAAAGAATAACTTCAATGCAAATTTAAAAATGTTGTTTTCCTTTTAAAGCATTTTTTTCTTTTATATAGTAAGAAAATTAGTTAATGTTTATAAATCGCTTCATTTCAGAATTTATTTTTCAAATAGGGAAGATTCTCTTAGCTTGAATCTAAACTGTCATTACCAATCAAAACGAATGAATCTAAACTATCATTACAAATCTAAACTATATCATTGCAAATCTAAACGAATGAATCTAAACTATCATTACAAATCTAAACTATATCATTGCAAATCTAATCATCATCTAAACAATCATTAGATTAATACTAAGTAAAATAACTGTCATTGGCTAGTAAGTAAGCCATAATAAATATTCATTTTATAATTTGTATCTGCTTATTAATTCCTTGATTTAAGCAATTCAAGCGCGTCTTTACTTGAAGGATTTAAAACTGAATCACAAATAATCAGCTCCACGATAGCTTTGATAAAAGCAGACTGCTTCAGAACGACGGTAATATACGATAACTACGGTAATATATGATTTAAAGGTATAATGCATGAACAAATTATTGTTTTAGGTACAGTAAAACTTCCTAATCAGAGATGAATTACATTTTGTCAGTTCGGCAATCTGTAAAGGGTAATTTTCACTTTATTGTTCATTTTGTAATAATAATATATTCTCGTAATAGTAATGCAAACTTATTATTAGACACATAATTTATTATTGATCACCTCAGTGAATCCTGAGCAAACTTATATATATTTTCCGCAAAGTGAATAGATATAATCTCAATCTCAATATAATCTCAGATGTTACTTGATTATAATTTCCCTGAGAATATATTTGCATATCATATAGAACTTATATAGGGAGGACGAGAGGAGAGGATTTTGAATTGCTAGGTAAATTATTTTAGCCATGTGTAACCCCAGTTATATTTGTTCATTCATCCCTAATGTGTATTTAGGTTAAATAAACAATCCCTATTCATATTAATCCCTTTTTATTCATTTCGTATAAAAGAAAATAGGCATCCCTAATCATGAATATGATAATAAATGTGTATGTGTCCAGATATTAAAAAGATTTATAAAGAGTATAGACACATAGCAAATCATTCGAAATGTTGCATGTGATAACAATATCAAAGAATTTTATCACGTTTAACCAAAATCCATACATTAACACTAATAAAATATCCAGAGAAGTTGATCATTTTTTTCACAAGAGTTGCGTTTATGATTGATCCTTCATCCCGTAATAATTTAATAATTTGTTGATCGGTACGTAAAGAAAGAAGCCAGCTTTTAACCAAAAATTGCCATAATCAGATTAGAAGAAAAAAAAATAGTCCAATATAGCTTGTGACAAAAAATCTGGCTGATATAAATATCAAATAAGTGCGATTTTTAGGTGGGTCAATTTAGGGATAAATTCAAAATAAAACAACCTCCTTCAAATCATCTTTGGCTATATTTCAACCCTTTTTGGGTCATCCTCAAGCCTAGAACAGAAACAATTGATTGAAAAACTTTGCTTTTAACCAATATGTTAACAATTATGAACATGGATTTTTAATTACAAAATAATCTTTGCTCTTATAGCACTCAGAGTTTTTATTAGGTAAGAATAATCAAATAATAATAATCACTATAATAATCAAATGGTACTTTTGGGCTTCCACTTGGAGCAAAATATTGGTATTAGATGCGCCCAATGCAAGGCGAGAGGCGGAAGTGAGGTGCTGTCGCGGCGTGCAACCCGCCCCCTCTATATAAACTTATGGCGAGAGGCGGAGGCGCGGCGTGGGCGAGGTGCAGGCGCGGCGTGAATCACGCCTCCTCCATGTAAACATATAGCCCAATGCACTCAGAGCAGGCGCCGCTTTCTCGCCTCCTCGACGCCTCTTCGTCACCTCTTCACTCATTTTGAAGAAGAAGCGTGCCTCTCCCACGCCGCGCCTCCGCCCATCGCCTCTTCTGTATGCATTGGGCCTTAGAGTGAAAAAGATATTGTTATCATAAATGAATAAGTTTAAAATAATAATCTGATGATCAACTTAATCAGAGAATTTTGGTAACCGAGTGATTAGCCGAGAAACCGCTGTTATTCATGTAACCATCACCAACATATTTGGTTCGAATAGTGAAGAAGTGATCCTTTTTACATTTATAATCACAGCAAGCATGTGATTTATGCGATCTATTTTTCCTTCTAGTAAAACTAANCTTTAGGCTTTGCTACAAATTCAATAGATCTAAATTTCATTGAAATATTCCGTAATGTGTTAGTATCAACTTGACTTGCATGAACAAACTTTACCGTGAACATAAGAAGTCTATTTAAGTCTATTTTACAATGTATTATAATTAGCTAATTCACTATAATAATCAAATGGTACTTTTGGGCTTCCACTTGGAGCAAAATATTGGTATTAGATGCGCCCAATGCAAGGCGAGAGGCGGAAGTGAGGTGCTGTCGCGGCGTGCAACCCGCCCCCTCCATATAAACTTATGGCGAGAGGCGGAGGCGCGGCGTGGGCGAGGTGCAGGCGCGGCGTGAATCACGCCTCCTCCATGTAAACATATAGCCCAATGCACTCAGAGCAGGCGCCGCTTTCTCGCCTCCTCGACGCCTCTTCGTCACCTCTTCACTCATTTTGAAGAAGAAGCGTGCCTCTCCCACGCCGCGCCTCCGCCCATCGCCTCTTCTGTATGCATTGGGCCTTAGAGTGAAAAAGATATTGTTATCATAAATGAATAAGTTTAAAATAATAATCTGATGATCAACTTAATCAGAGAATTTTGGTAACCGAGTGATTAGCCGAGAAACCGCTGTTATTCATGTAACCATCACCAACATATTTGGTTCGAATAGTGAAGAAGTGATCCTTTTTACATTTATAATCACAGCAAGCATGTGATTTATGCGATCTATTTTTCCTTCTAGTAAAACTAATTTTATTGAGAAGAAAATAAACAACATTAATTTCATCAGTAAGTTGTTCGTTCAGAGTGCCGATGGGTATCGATCCTATGAATTTGAACTTCTACAGGTGGGAAACCTGTAGAAGTTCAAATTATCTGGATAAATTTATGAATTGAAAATAATAGTTCCCCTTTCTCGTTTACTATTAAACAATGTTTAATAGTACATTTCAATTTTACTCGATTATTTTGAAGCAATATTTTCCCTTTCACAGTTCTTCCATGCAAATGAACATTGCACAGTATTCTGCAATACACAATTGAAAATGGAGAAAATGAGACATTGACTTTGGAAAACCTAAAAACAACTTTTAGATGCATATTATTATCAAGAGTTGAAACTGTCACAGAATTTAATATTATTGCTTTCTTTGGGTGAAAACACAAATCTTTATATTTATAGCTATATCTAACTTATTCCTTTAAATCAGGTGGTGATGATAACCGCTCAGGGTGAAACAGTTTCAAACCAAATAAAGCTTTTGTGAAGAAACAGTATCTTACTTGTATTTCCTACGGTAAGTAACATTTTTCTTTTTTCTATTTTAGTAAGTTTTCTAAATCCTGACAATCCTCATAGACAATCTAAACATTACTTATAAATCGAAACATTGCTCATAGACAATCTAAACATTACTTGTAAATCTAAACATTACATAGACAATCTAAACATTACTTATAAATCGAAACATTACATATAGACAATCTAAACATTACTTATAAATCGAAACATTGCTCATAGACAATCTAAACATTACATAGACAATCTAAACATTACTTATAAATCGAAACATTGCTCATAGACAATCTAAACATTACTTGTAAATCTAAACATTACATAGACAATCTAAACATTACTTATAAATCGAAACATTACATATAGACAATCTAAACATTACTTATAAATCGAAACATTGCTCATAGACAATCTAAACATTACATAGACAATCTAAACATTACTTATAAATCGAAACATTGCTCATAGACAATCTAAACATTACTTGTAAATCTAAACATTACATAGACAATCTAAACATTACTTATAAATCGAAACATTACATATAGACAATCTAAACATTACTTATAAATCGAAACATTGCTCATAGACAATCTAAACATTACATAGACAATCTAAACATTACTTATAAATCGAAACATTGCTCATAGACAATCTAAACATTACTTGTAAATCTAAACATTACATAGACAATCTAAACATTACTTATAAATCGAAACATTACATATAGACAATCTAAACATTACTTATAAATCGAAACATTGCTCATAGACAATCTAAACATTACATAGACAATCTAAACATTACTTATAAATCGAAACATTGCTCATAGACAATCTAAACATTACTTGTAAATCTAAACATTACATAGACAATCTAAACATTACTTATAAATCGAAACATTACATATAGACAATCTAAACATTACTTATAAATCGAAACATTGCTCATAGACAATCTAAACATTACATAGACAATCTAAACATTACTTATAAATCGAAACATTGCTCATAGACAATCTAAACATTACTTGTAAATCTAAACATTACATAGACAATCTAAACATTACTTATAAATCGAAACATTACATATAGACAATCTAAACATTACTTATAAATCGAAACATTGCTCATAGACAATCTAAACATTACATAGACAATCTAAACATTACTTATAAATCGAAACATTGCTCATAGACAATCTAAACATTACTTGTAAATCTAAACATTACATAGACAATCTAAACATTACTTATAAATCGAAACATTACATATAGACAATCTAAACATTACTTATAAATCGAAACATTGCTCATAGACAATCTAAACATTACATAGACAATCTAAACATTACTTATAAATCGAAACATTGCTCATAGACAATCTAAACATTACTTGTAAATCTAAACATTACATAGACAATCTAAACATTACTTATAAATCGAAACATTACATATAGACAATCTAAACATTACTTATAAATCGAAACATTGCTCATAGACAATCTAAACATTACATAGACAATCTAAACATTACTTATAAATCGAAACATTGCTCATAGACAATCTAAACATTACTTGTAAATCTAAACATTACATAGACAATCTAAACATTACTTATAAATCGAAACATTACATATAGACAATCTAAACATTACTTATAAATCGAAACATTGCTCATAGACAATCTAAACATTACATAGACAATCTAAACATTACTTATAAATCGAAACATTGCTCATAGACAATCTAAACATTACTTGTAAATCTAAACATTACATAGACAATCTAAACATTACTTATAAATCGAAACATTACATATAGACAATCTAAACATTACTTATAAATCGAAACATTGCTCATAGACAATCTAAACATTACATAGACAATCTAAACATTACTTATAAATCGAAACATTGCTCATAGACAATCTAAACATTACTTGTAAATCTAAACATTACATAGACAATCTAAACATTACTTATAAATCGAAACATTACATATAGACAATCTAAACATTACTTATAAATCGAAACATTGCTCATAGACAATCTAAACATTACATAGACAATCTAAACATTACTTATAAATCGAAACATTGCTCATAGACAATCTAAACATTACTTGTAAATCTAAACATTACATAGACAATCTAAACATTACTTATAAATCGAAACATTACATATAGACAATCTAAACATTACTTATAAATCGAAACATTGCTCATAGACAATCTAAACATTACATAGACAATCTAAACATTACTTATAAATCGAAACATTGCTCATAGACAATCTAAACATTACTTGTAAATCTAAACATTACATAGACAATCTAAACATTACTTNGGGGGGGGGGGGGGGGGAAGGTCTCTTTCTAAACCCGCACGACACGGGTGTTCTGAGGGTCGGGTCGATACTCTCCTATAGGGATACAGAAATACCCCTAGCCGGGGTCAAGGCCGGCTAGCTTTCCATCTTCCCCCACTACCCTACTATATATTTCCTCACCATGGTATAAAGGTCACACGGTCGCAACCCCCAGCGTGCCTTCCCTTACCTAATACTGCTCTTCACAGTCAAATCTAAACATATCCTCTACGATATCGTAAAGTAACACAACATGTTATATTTATCACCTTTCTACCCTCTCAGCTGTATCTTAAAATATAAATTATTATAACCATATTGCTTTTAGGATATACACTATTTTACAATTCATATATAGACTCAATCCTAAAAAGATTCACTACCACCTAGTATGGGATATATTTATCACAATCTTAAGAACTTATTAACAGGGACATTTCAAAAATAAACTTACTAAAATATGTCTTTCAAATGTAACAGCTAATTTCACAATAGTAACTAATGGCTGATTGATTACTTCAATAAGCCTGGCCACACAGAAAGCTACGACAGAAGCTAGCTATGCTACGTCTGAGAGCTATGAGAGCTACGCTAGCTATATTTAGGTTGAGTGGCCATAAAGAAAGCTATGACAGAAGCTAGCTATGCTATGTCTCCGGGCTATGAGAGCTACGCTAGCTATATTTAGGTGGAGTGGCCATAAAGAAAGCTACGACAGAAGCTAGCTATGCTACGTCTGTAAGCTATGAGAACTACGCTAGCTATATTTAGGAGGGGAGGCCACACAGAAAGCAATGGTTTTTAGTCTCGTTCTTGATGTTAATTTGTTGTATGCTTGAGGTAAATACACTTTATGTTCGTTCTTTGGTAAAGTTGTAGGGGGTACAAGCAGTCTGTGTAAGTCCTGTCGCTGTTGGACGTCGCCGAGAAATCCGTTCAAATGGAATTGCGAAAACATAACTAAGATGCGTCGCTGAAGCGCTGTGTCGCGTTCAGTTTAGTCACCTCCATTCATTATAACAGAAAGGAAATTTTCAGACTTCATATATGCTACCTCTATTTCTAAAACGTACTCAGTAAATATTACTATCCTAAAAATTATTTATGGGATCAAACCATAAACAAATCACTGCACTTCAAGTTCAGTTATTGGCACCATTTTTTTGCATAACAGTGAACAGCAGCCCATCAGCTATAGAAATTATTGAAAATGAGTGCTATAATAGATAATCTAGCCAACTGAAGTTCAGTCTTACTATTTCTGTTGCAACATGAAACCAGCAGAAACGCATCACGAATATAGATGGAGTAGGCAAAATATAATGATTGAGGGATTTGTGCAACAACAGTTTATTGTTGTTCTGAAATAGACGAGCAAATTTTCGCAATGAAGATCGTTGTCAAAGTTGAGCTTGTTTAGACGAATCCAAGAACAAGTTAAGTGGAAGGCAATTTAGATTGCTATTCTTTTATTAAATTAATACTTTAATTATAATAAATAGGAAGATTAATACTACATTGTATTTATAATAATATTTTAAAAAAACTATATTCTACGAAAAAGAATATTATTTACGTAAAATAAATTGAATTATCGTAATTTAATTTTATATTCATATAAAAAAAAAATACAATTTGAAATTATTTAGCTTTGAATCAATATTTACTCACAACATATTTCTTTATTAAGGTTTATTTTTAGAAATCTGTAGAGTCAGAAATGTGTATCGAACATTTATTTTCAACCCTTTATTAAAAATTTAATTCATGAATTTTATATAGGTAGTGCTTTATATAAAGGTTTGAAAGTAAAATAAGTAAAAACTTTATATAGATTAATTAAAATTCTATTTTTGACGTTTTAGTATTATTGGTTTTTTTCAAGGCTAATTAATATTTATAGTAAAAAGTCCCAAAATAATTCACCTCAATAATTATTGAGATGTATTATTTAAAGATAGATTTTTGGATTATTATGGGACTCTGAGGTCTACTTTCATTCCTTCGAAATTGGATGAGTATTAAAAAGATATAGTGTTAATAAAAACATGTTTGTACGCATGCGCATAATGAAGCAATAAGCGAATTGGTTTGAATTTAACATGGGACTATTAATAGGCTAATTATGACAAACCATATTTTTTTTAATTTAATTTAATTGCCATTTATTGAATAAATATTTACATAAAAACATATTAATTACTTCATAGATATTATATATACACATTTCAAATCGGCCTACGGCCGTGGCACCCATATCTGGGTTTTGAGTTGTCAATAATAAATATCCCTAACTAGTTTATCCATGATATGAATTTGTTATTATAGTTTATTATATTTTGGTTAATTTTTATACAGCCACACATCACAGTAAACTTGCTTCATTCTTATCCATTCTCTCCTATCCTTCGCCACTCTTTGCCATGTCGCTTCCCCGCAGCATTTCCACATCTCCTCGTCCCACTTTAACCTTGTCCTTCCTCTCTCACGTTTACCTTCCCTAGGATACCAGTCAATCATTCTTTTGGTCCATCTATTATCACTAGTTCTCGCTATGTGACCCGCCCAGTTCCATTTCCTCTCTAGCATATTTCTACCTATATCCTCAAGCTCTGTCTTACTTCTGATCCAATCATTTCTCTTTCTCTCTCTTCTCGAAATGTTTAGCATGCTTCTCTCCATTTGCCTTTGTGCCACTCTCATTTTCCTTACTGTACTCTCGCTCAGTACCCAGGTTTCTACTCCGTAAGTCATGACTGGGCGCACGCACATCGTCCACAGTTTTCTTTTCATATTCATGCTGACTTCCGACCTAAATAGGAATCTGTATTTTTTGAATGCCTCCCATCCTAGGGCTATCCGCCGGCTCACTTCTCTTTCTTCATTATTTTTTCTACAGC
>KZ652143.1:244898-268796 GCA_001010745.2 Gerris buenoi
CAAACATTATCCTATATTTTCTTTTAAATAAATTTTTTATTACATTGCCAATTTCCATCGCATATAAAATGTCACTAATAAGTAATACAAAGTTATTATATACACAGTTAGACTTAATAAAATAATATAATAATGTAATGAATACTATCATAATTTAATTAATTAATTTTATGTGAGCAACACTAATAAAAATTTAAAAATAACAATAGTAATTACAGTAGCAGTAAAAAAAGTAAATAAATTAAAAATTAAAAAACAGTAAAATTCTAACTATTTAATTATCAGAGACTGAAGCATTTTCTTTTATTTGCTAGCTATTATTTCAGCAGGTGCAGCTTTTATTGTATTGGGAAGGTAATTATACAAAATTATAGATGAATTTTATGGGCAGGTATATAAAATCTAATTCCTTTAAATTTTAACACGATTTCCTTCGTAGAATATAAATATTGGTGACTAGTTCCTTTTACTAGCAACTTTTTTCCTATGATTACTAGTTGAAGGGACTAGTCACTTAGAACAAAAGTGACTAGTTCCTTCAACTAGTAATCATAAGAACAAAAGTGACTAGTCCCTTCAACTAGTAGTCATAAGAACAAAAGTGACTAGTTTCTTCAACTAGTAGTCATAAGAACAAAAGTGACTAGTTCTATACCTATACCAGATCAAGAAGTTCAGATATAGGGCTTGACCTATACCGGATCAAGAAGACAAGATATAGGGCTTATCAGAGACAAGCGTGCTCTCACACCGCCATTCTTGCTTGGCTGGCAAAACACATCTGCAATGTAATACGGTGATTTTGGTCACTGCAATTTGGTACACGATGATAATATAGAAAAATTTGGGTTTAGAATTTGGATGGGGGAAAAATAATGTTTGGGTACACACGGGTACGGGGTACAAAAGTCATAATAGTATTTACCCTTCAAGATGGACATAGTTGGAAAGCTCTTTAAGAGTACAGTAATTGTTGTTATGTACACTTTCATCATATTTCCATATAAAAGGGGTTTAAAATGGAAAAAACTCGATTTTATACTATTTTTGACCCTAAATTGTTAAAATGTGATCCCTAAATGAACTCCAAAAATTCTGGCCGACGAACTCATCCTTTCTTTTGATTTATTGACATTTTAAAATTTGTTTGAAACTTTAAGTGCGTTCTCTAAGGGGAGATATCGTCTGGAGTGACACATATGTATATACATACATATATACATACATAAATATATACATACATATATACATACATACATATATACATACATACATAAAAAAAGTGTTAAAATTTAGGGATCGATTCAGAATGGCCTGAAACAGATTTCCAAGAAAATTTTTTTCAACAATTTATCTTAAAAATAAAATTTGTATACATCTTTTGTCATGTAATTTGAGAGCATGAAAATAAAAATTACTCTTTTCTGATAGGAAATTTTGTCAGCTTTACAACGAATCTAAAAATTTTGTTCTAGCTTGTATACTTTTGGAGCAATTAGTGTTTTTATGAGCAAAGGCATGCGATCTTAAAAAAATTATAAAATTTAATTTTTCGGGATTTGACCCATGAAATATATTATGTATTGTGTTTTTTTACAACCCACTTAATTTTTTCACATATAACGCCAGTCACCCTGTATAATATTCCAAGGTGCAACACTTCCTCTGCGTACAAATTAATAATATATAATTGTATAACTACCAATCAAAACTTAAAAGAATAAAGTGATTATATTTACATTAGCAAAATATAACAATTTCAAGGTCGACTTAAAAATTCATTTATGAATACACGCGTAGAATAGATGCAGTAGATCATTTCCTGGATAGGTTTTTTTTGGTTAGATCGATCCTACGGTTCACCAATATGAAGAAGGAGGGGGGATAATTAAAATGCATTCTAGAATACTAAAGTGGTGGGAGAGTATAGTGGACTGCATTAGGCAACTGATCTCAAGGTTTCTAGGGGCCCGATCGTGTAATACTTTAGTAAACTCGGAGCTCAGTTCCCATCACTTCCTCACAGTGTAAACATCAGCTGTTGCTCGTATCGTTATCAATATATTGTTTCTTTATCTATGTAAACAATTGCGCATTTTCCAAACATTTCAATCTTAAAAAATAGTTTCTCTGTGACATAGCTTTAATAGTGCAGTAATAATAATTGAATAGTTGATCAAGTGCATTCGTTAAGAAATTCAATTATCATTTATGGTGAGTTTTCAACTCTTCTTAATTTACTATATTATGTTTAATGTATTTACATTATAGCTCCAATATACCTTATATTGTTTTACATAAATGTTCTATTTTATGTAAATTTGTTATTACATCTTGATTCTTCGAATTTTTTAACATATTTCAACGTTTCAATTTATTGACCAATGTATTCCCATTTCATTTATTTAAACAAATTTTACAACTTAGTACAAATCATATAAAAATATAAGATGTTTCATGACAACTAATAGGTAATTAGCTATTAAATTGCATGCTTTTATTTATTTACCTGCAATCAGGTGCACATGTAAAATAACTAACTAGATGGAATAGAAACAGAAGAACACTTAACTTAAGGTCCGGAAACACTAAACTGGTAAACCGGGCGCCGGTTAGTTGTTGGACCGGTGCGGTGGTTAGTTGTTGGACCGGTGCGGTGGTTAGTTGTTGGACCGGTGCGGTGGTTAGTTGTTGGACCGGTGCGGTGGTTAGTTGTTGGACCGGTGTGGTGGTTAGTTGTTTGGCCGGTGGTTAGTTGTTGAATCGGCGGTTGCTTGTCGGACCTGCGGTTACTTGTCGGACCGGCGGTTAGTTGTTGGACCGGTGCGGTGGTTAGTTGTTAGACCGGTGGTTAGTTGTTAGACCGGTGGTTAGTTGTTTGGCCGGTGGTTAGTTGTTGAATCGGCGGTTGCTTGTCGGACCTGCGGTTATTTGATGGACCGGTGCGGTGGTTAGTTGTTAGACCGGTGGTTAGTTGTTTGGCAGGTGGTTAGTTGTTGAATCGGAGGTTGCTTGTCGGACATGCGGTTACTTGTCGGACCGGTGGTTAGTTGTTGGACCGGTGCGGTGGTTAGTTGTTAGACCGGTGGTTAGTTGTTGAATCGGAGGTTGCTTGTCTGACCTGCGGTTACTTGTCGGACCGGTGGTTAGTAGTTGGACCGGTGCGGTGGTTAGTTGTTAGACCGGTGGTTAGTTGTTTGGTCGGTGGTTAGTTGTTGGACCGGTGGTTAGTTGTTGGACCTGAGGTTACTTGTCGGACCGGCGGTTAGTTGTTGGAACGGTGCGGTGGTTAGTTGTTAGACCGGTGGTTAGTTGTTTGGTCGGTGGTTAGCTGTTGGACCGGTGGTTAGATGTTGGACCTGCGGTTAGTAATTGAACCGGTGGTTAGTTGTTGGACCGGCGGCTACTTGTCGGACTGGTGGTTAGTTGATAATAACAGGCTTTTGTTCAAGTTTTATTGTTGCTAAACAAATCCAGTTAAAGGAAGTAGTCGTCCAGTTTTATAAACAGACGAGGTTTTTTATACCGCATGGTCTGGGCTCGGTCGATCGCTGAAACAACTAAAGGTATTCGAAAGCAGTCTGTTGTTTAGGTTGTTTTTTCGAATGCACCTGTTACTTATAAATACTCGTACTTAAAAATATTTTTATATTGATAGTAGTGATTATAGTCAAATGTTTAATTATAATCAGTTGATAACTCTGAATAAACAATGTTCTTTGTTTGATTACTATTTTAGCACAATAAAAAGTCTATGAATATTTTCCATCTACAACATAACGCACTAGAGGTTCAAGGAATGTACATCAGTGAAAGTTTCATTCACAATTGGTCCAGTAGTTTTGGAGAATATCGTTAATATACATACATACAAACAACTATCAAGCATCTTTACCAAAAATTATTTCTCAAACTCGATTCAGACGATTAAAAAATTCTAAAATTTAGTCCATTTAAATCCGAATAATCGGATAACAAGAAATAAGCAACCAATTGTTGAACGCTTTTAAATGTTTTAGAGAATTTTCGAAGAAAAGTAAGCTATTGCAATGGCTTCAAAATTTATTTAATGGAAATAAATTTTTCCATGGAAATCCGTTTTAAACCATCTGAATCGATTCCCAAAATTGAAAACTTTTTTGTATGTATGTATGTATATATGTGTCACTCCAGACGATATCTCCCCTTAGGACGCACTTAAAAATTTCAAACAAATTTTAAAATGTCAATAATACCAAACGAAAGGATGTGATCGTTAGCCAGAATTTTCGGAGTTCATATAGGTGTAAAATTTTAACAATTTAGGGTCAAAAATAGCATAAAAACGTGTTTTTTCCATTTTACCCCCCTTTTATATGAAAATCTGATAAAAGTGTTGTATACTTATTAAACAAATACCTACTCTATACTGCAATACTACTATAAAACATATACTAACTATTGTGCAGAATTAAAATTAGGAATGAAGCCTGTGATTAGATTTTTGATACCTTGCTTAGAACCACTATAAAGTTAATTTTACTGTTTTTCCTAACCTCAAAGGGCGGTAGAGCCTTAAGTGTTAATTTGTTTAACAAAGAAATGTCTTATTTTACTCCCTCTAAAATAAACTAAAAATGTAACTCTTTCACGCTTCTGGAGATAATATACATTTAATAATAAAAATTAAAATATGAATTAAATTTATGTAGTGATAAGGAAAGAAGTAATATTTTGTTGAATAAGCGGGTTTCTTATCATTTGATAATAATTAATTTTAAAAAATAGAAGGTGTAATCAATGTACTGTTTGCTCAATTGAAAGCTTTCTGGTTCTCCTGACAAAAGTAAGTGGTTGACGGGATTATCACTTGTTATCGAGGATGCTCTCATGAAAACAACATGTGAATAATTGATTTATCATAATATTAACTGTAAGCTTGTTATAATGCACTAGCTAATGTTATGGTTACAATGTTATGGTCACAATGTTATGGTCGCAATGTTATGGTCTGTCGGACCGGTGGTTAGTTGTTGGACCGGATACCGGATCAAGAAGACAAGATATAGGGCTTATCAGAGACAAGCGTGCTCTCACACCGCCATTCTTGCTTGGCTGGCAAAACACATCTGCAATGTAATACGGTGATTTTGGTCACTGCAATTTGGTACACGATGATAATATAGAAAAATTTGGGTTTAGAATTTGGATGGGGGAAAAATAATGTTTGGGTACACACGGGTACAGGGTACAAAAGTCATAATAGTATTTACCCTTCAAGATGGACATAGTTGGAAAGCTCTTTAAGAGTACAGTAATTGTTGTTATGTACACTTTCATCATATTTCCATATAAAAGGGGTTTAAAATGGAAAAAACTCGATTTTATACTATTTTTGACCCTAAATTGTTAAAATGTGATCCCTAAATGAACTCCAAAAATTCTGGCCGACGAACTCATCCTTTCTTTTGATTTATTGACATTTTAAAATTTGTTTGAAACTTTAAGTTTAATAATATTTATAGCATATTTCTGTATGAAGTAGATTACTTTATTTCTGAATGAAAAGCGTTAAACAACTTGTTGTGTGTTCATCACATTAGATTATATAGTTTAAATTTTAATAGAATTAAAACGCCACTTGTTGCCTCCATGGCAAATATGCAGTGAATAAAGAGGCAGAAGGGAATGACGTCACTACAGACCATATGGTAGAAAAAAAATTTAGTTGAAGGGATTCATCACTCTGCCATCTATCGAGAGAAGAGTGAACTAAACTTTTAAACTTGGAAATCGATAATTTGAAAATTTCCCTTAAGAAAGGGACCTGACGAGCGTGGGTAGTAAAGCTAGGGATGACACCCACATATTCAACCCACAATTCAATTTTAATATTTAATTTTAACTCAAGACAAATACAATCTACATAAATTCAATTAAACATTATTTATAACTTTGTGTAGATAAAATAATAAAATTACTACGATTCATTAATAAAGNCCTACACGTAATGTTATGCTTTAAGTTTAAAATGAATAAAGCTATAGGTATAGAAAAAAATAATATGTTTGATTATTTATAAATAAATATTTTAAAAATAATGGATGATTTATTGAAATAATTAAATAATTCTCATAGAAAATTTAGTCCAGGAGATAGTGTTCGAAAATGTCGCTGACTAACATTAAGCTAGAATTTTGAGTATACATTTTATCTTTAAGAGTATGTGGTCGGCTAATTTCGCCTGCAGGACATAGCCTGGCCATTGGCTGTTAAAAAAAAGACCAGTGAAGAGCGGTCATTGCCCATTCATTGTGGCGGGCAATGTGATTTTCATGATCCTATAATCACAAAATTAGTTAGTAGACCAATAATCAAGTTGATGTTCGTTTACCACATGACAGGCTAGTTATCAAATATTTATTGAAATAAAAGTGGCTACATTGAAAGTGAGTGACATAAACCTACCAATGTTCGTAGGCTTCCGCGGTTGCAATCATAATGAAGTTCTAGGTCTTCCGGTGGTGACCGCGTCTCGAAGGGTGTGCGTCCCGACGTTTCGCTCCTACTGCTAGAAGCATCTTCAGGGGTGTTCATGGTGTCCTAGATTGAAGAGTTTTGTGTCCTGAGGTTTCAGTTCACATCTGTCTTAAACCTAGGACACCATGGACACCCCTGAAGATGCTTCTAGCAGTAGGAGGGAAACGTCGGGACACACAACCTTCGAGACGCGGTCACCACCGGAAGATTTAGAACTTTAAACATAAACTTGATTTTTGGTCTACTAACTATTTTTGTACTTAGGATCATGGAAATCACATTGTCCGCCAAAATGTGCGTGAAATGACCGCTCTCCCACCAGTCTGTTTTTTTAACAGCCTATTTAGTCAAGCTATGTATCGCAGACGAACTTATCATTTATATTCTTAAAGGGCACCAATAATTAACTTGGGCATATAATTCTAGTTTGATGTTCGTCAGTAATTTTAATCTGCTGGACATACGAGTATAGTTTACGGTGCTGAATTACGAAATACAATTGTGTTGTTATGTTTTTTGTTACATACATTAAAATTCTTGTTTTTACTGCTAACATTATTTATAATTTAATTGTATATTCTTATCATTTTGCTGTTTAGATGTCGTTTCCTTACGAGATAAAGTCTTTAAGTCCAGAAGTTAATGAGGAACTTATGTCTAAATTCAAAGGTGAGCGAACTGGTTTCGTACAAGTCGGTCCTCAGAAATACATCATGTCTGCCGAATACGCCAAACATGCTGATAAGTATTACAATTTCCCTCTGAGAAAGGATGATGTTTGGATTGTTACATATCCAAGAACAGGTATATAATATATAATAAGGTATATANGCCATTTATTGAAAAAAAGTGTCTTCATTACTCTGATTTTGGTTAATACTGTTTTTCCTCTAATTTTTTTCAATTAAATATTAATGAAAGTATAAAACGTAAGTATTAATAGCTGCGTATATTCAGAAACAATATTGCTCCTGGTGTATGTGCAATAGTTCGCCAATTATTTGATTATTTATACATTTAATCATTTTATTCTTTATTAACAAAATCCACTGGACTAAAAGGTAAAATACAAACTTAAAGAAGTCTGTATTTTACCTTTTAAGTATGTGAAGGGAATAGTAAAATCGTAACCTATACATTGACATAATAGGTTAGGATAATTCATTATTATTTAGAGGTTAGTAGAAAAACGATTTGGTAAGCTTAGTTTATTAAATCAGCTGATATATTTTGTGGGTAAAATCGAAAATCCTCCTCTATATTGTTTTTTTTTTTTATTCAAAAAGCAAAAATATACAACAGATTATATTTTACCCACAATACCAAATCAATTATCATGGGAATACTTCCTGATTCGCACTTAGCTCTACATATATAACGTGTTTATTTTGTTTTATTCTCTGCTAAAGGTACGACGGTTACACAAGAGTTGGTCTGGATGATTAACCACAACCTTGATTTTGAAGGATCTGCTAAAGAATTACTCGTCAAAAGATTTCCATTCTTAGAGTAAGTAGAAATAATTATCTTTAAATTTTTTCAAAACAAAATCAGTCAATTATAAAATTTAACGATCTCACTTTTGATTGAATAACTATACTTTTATATTTTTTTTCATTTTTAATTCTCCGACTCCGATAAAAATATTAATTTATACATTATTCAGTGGAATTATTCAATAAATATTTATCTTGGAATCAATTAAGTGTCAATTACATATTATTTATTAGCCACATTAAGTTGTGTATTAATTAAATCGCATGATATTTTAGATCTATTTTTTACGACTAATAAACGTGTAAATCAAACGTCTGCCATACTTATGTAATATTGAAATATGACCTACTAAAGTTCAAAATTAGGAATTATGTCATCTAATAGTCCTATTAAGTGTTAAAAACGCTAAACACCATTCTCACACACTTTCCACTATCAACACTTTTATTAATGAGTTTAAGCAGTAAACTGCTGTCACCACAATAGCTTTATATCACCTAAATTATAGTATTAAAGACGCACAGAATTCTCAATAACAACACTTTTATCAATGAGTTTAAGCAGTGAACTAATGGCTCACCACAGTAGCTTTATAACACCTAAATTGCAGTATTAAAAACTTGTACAATTCTCAATAATAACACTTCTTCAATGAGTTAAAGCATGACTACTGCCTCACCACAATAGCTTTTAACCCCTAAATTACAGTATTATAAACGCATACAATTCTCATTATTAACACTTTTTCAATACGCTTAAGCATGACTACTGCCTCACCACAGTATAGCTTTATAACCTCTTAATTACATTATTAAAAACGCATACAATTCTTAATATTAACACTTTTTAATGAGTTTAAGCATAAGACTAATGTCTCTTCAAAAATGCTTTAAAAACCCTTAATTTCAGTACTATATTAAAAGAGCTTTTTGTACAATTTTGATTAATGATTTAGTCTTTAGTTGCCAACTTTCATTATTAGCAGATCAAAGAAATTTCATAAATTATACAATAAGTATATGTACTAGTCCAGTCAAATGGTGCATAAAAAGAGCTCAAAGTGGAAAGTTTTGGTGTAATTGTTGTTAGTGGCTTATTTTATGTTTTTTGGGGTGCTGAACACGAATCTGAAGTTGTCCAACAAAATTTCCCTCGGCAAATATGAGAAATCATCGAAAAACTACAAAAAAAAAATGTTTTTTATTGGTTTTCAGCTTATAACTTGCAAAGCAATCTACTCACGCAAAAAGTAGTCTAGTAGTAAAATAAAAAGGAGAAAATAATCTACATTTTATGTCTATAACTTTTATTTGTACGTCGTANTTATAGACAGAGGAAAATTGTTCTCCAGTATAGCTTAGTTGATCAGAGCACTGTAACGGAAATATAGAGGCCCGTGGTTCGGGTCCCGGTGCTGGAGTCCATTTTTTTCTGTCTATTTTCGATTGTTAATAATAATTATAATTTGATTTAATTTAAATTTTAAACTTTTCGTAGTATAAATACTACCAATAACTTAAAAAATATTAAGTTGAACACAATATGTTATTATTTTTAGTTCATTTACAGAAATTTAAAGTTATATTTTATCATTGTTACAGGTTTAGTTGTTTCCAACATGAAGATCTGATAAATGAAGCCAGAGAATTGAACAAAGACAATCCAGGTAATCTCGCAGACTTGGAATTCCTTCATACACCTGCTTACGAAGTACTAGCTGACATGCCCTCTCCACGACATGTTAAAACACATCTACCGTTCAGCTTACTTCCACCAGATCTTGTAAAAACTTGTAAGGTAATGACAGTCAACTATAAACCAAATATTTCTTAAAATATGAAAAAAGTTTTAAGTTATATTTAACTTGATTATTACTGTTATCTTCTCTTTTTAAGGGTGATATTATTTTCTCTTCTTCCAGCAGTAGTGTCCACCAATTTCCCCCATTTTGTTTTGGGTCTGCCCAAGTTTTCTCTTCGTGAATTCTATTCTAAAAGTTACCTAGGTTTATTAAATAATCATATTCATTATGGTAGCTGTATGGATTAAATTATTTACCACGTCTGCTCGGCTATCAATAATTCAAGGGTGGCTCTAAGAAATTAAGGAGTTATTTAAGTGGGGGTTCGCTAATTAAGAATTGATTTGGTCCTGGGTTCGATACCTCGCTGTGATGCCGTGATTTATATGGCTCAATAATGATCAAACCATACTCGCTTCCATGTACAGAGGTATGATAATACTTCATAATACACAGGGCTACTAAATGGCCCTAAAAGATGGCCTAATTGGTTTAAAAATGTGGTTCGTCCTACCCGTCTAAGTTATAGTACTAATAGTATATATAGTAGACTAGGACCTTAGTATACTACTGCTAGGTATATTAAATGACTGTGTGCATTTAACACAGTGCACGACTGTCTCCATTTAAGTGTATTAAAAAGAGAGATGTTAATTTAGTAAATTATATTGGTTAGCCTCTTTTGGTTGTTATAAGGCGACGAAAATATAATTTATTTATGTTTTAAATTTCAGGTTATTTACAGTGCTCGTAATCCAAAAGACGTGTGTGAATCATATTTCCATCACAATATGCTGATAAAGTTCCATGATTACCAAGGAGATTTCGATACCTACTGGGATTTCTTCCAAAGAGACCTTTGTGAGTTATAATTTTTTCTTTATAATAATATTTTAAGAAAAAATTGAGTGGAGAGGTTGAACTTATTAGGAACAGAAGTGGAATGGTCTGCGATTTTTGAATGGAAAAATTTATTATGGAGGTACCTTTAAGAACTTACAGTTGTATTGTATTTTAGAGCAGCGGTTCCCAAACTGTGGTACGCGGAATCGTGTCCAGTGGTACGCGCCGCATAAATATTTGTTGTTGTTTGGAGTGTCTTTATCTCTTATACCTCAAAACCAAGTATAGAAACGGGCTGATCTGGCGTGAGGATGATTTGGGTTTAAAACTCAGCCCCATCACTCCAGATATTGTTAGTTTGAGGAATTATTGCAAGCACATTCATCCCATTAACCTGCCTAACCACATTGTTTATTCGGACGCATTCTTTCATTATGTTCTATATGATTTTTTTTTAATATAATATTTGTTACTATTGTATGCTCTATTCAAGTTATTTTATGTTCTAATTTGAGGTTCTTTCATGAATGTTTTTTTAAATACAATTTTTAATTAGTCCATTTTATTTCAATCATCCTCAAACACCTACTTACTCTCTATCCAGGAGATTGAAGGTAAAAAAAAATGATACAGTACTCTGATCTGGTACAACTTACACTTAAAAAGTTAAATGCCTACCCTTTTTGTTAATGAATGGCCTTAAGTTTTGAACCTTTAGAACTCAAAAATTTTCCGGGGTAAGGCCCCCGGGCCCCCTTTGTTCTGTAAAAGCGCCCTGATTGTTCCTGTATAAACATCAGTGGTACATGAACACCACCAAAAAAGTTTGTGAACCCCTGTTTTAGAGTACATAGTTAGAGCACATTAGTTTGATGGTTGAGTATTAAGGGGTATTTGAGGAGAGATTTTGATTATATAATATTTAGTATTACTAATGGAGTCGGCAATTTACGGTGAATAATAGAATGTAGTTTTTTGCATTTTGTAGGAATATGTGGGGTTAGTTGATCACAGTTTATAACCTTTGTTTTGTTGGAGTTTAAATAGAGTTTGTGACGTGTCAGTTTGGTGGAGTTTAAATAGAGATTTTATAATAATCTCTTTATATAGCAGTACATATTTCTTAAAGTCCGAATATTTAAACTTACGAACAAGTCGTATAAGTTACTAACTTGCTAAAGAAGTTCCACTTTATATAATGATAATAAGATGATAAGATGATGTTATGTTTCAGTGCTGTGGTCACCATTCTTTGAACACGTCAGAGAAGGATGGGAACTCAGACATCATCCAAATGTCTTCTTCTTGTTCTATGAAGATTTAGTTAAGGTTAATTGCATTAATATAATATATAAATTTATGTATTATTATTATCATTATTATTATTATTATATATTATTATATTTACTTTTACATATGATATAAGTCGTATATATATCGATTAACAAGTGTAGTATAAAGTCAAAATAAGATGAATGAGCACTATATAACTATACAAGAACTTTAAGTGCAAATTAGATAAGTGTAAAGCTATGTAATCCAAGTATTAAGTAAACTATTGTGTTCATTTTTGTTATCAAACTTAAATTAATTTGAATAATTATATTGCTTTTTCCAAGGCCAAGCTCCAGTAAGTATGCAGTGTATCCTTTGCTTGAACCAATTCACCCGGTTTTTGCACCTCATATCTCTGCCCATTGTAATAATATCCTATATAATACTCTATATCCGTGTTATTCTTCGTCAGTTGTATGTATAAATGGGTAAAATACATGGGCCATCCCTCTGGTTCCTCGTAAAAAACAAGACGAAACGGTGCATGCGATGCCAAAGCCAGCAAAAAAGGAATAATATCTTCAGCAAAAAGCTAACCGTGAAGAAGACCAAGTTTCAGACCCTCTCCCAAAAATGTCAGCCTATCAAAGTAGTAATATCTTCATTGTGGCTAAGTCTGCCCTTTCTTTAGTCCATAACCACACTTCACTTCTACTTTCATGAGCAATTCTGCCCTCTTATTCTTATTTCTTAGCACTTGGCCAGTTTCTGAATGAGACATAAAACATCAGTATCATAAGGAGTTAGGTGGGTAATGGGAAGAGAATTAATCAGAAAAGAAGAAAAAAAGTCCCAGATCCCCTCCCGAAAAAATCAGTCCGTCAAAGTAGTGATGTCTACATTGCGGCCAAGTCTGTTGGCCAGTTTCTGATCAGAAACTGGCCAAGTGATAAGATACGTGATAAAAATATAAGAGAAGTGTACCTCACGAAAGCAGGAGTGAAGTGAGGTTATGAACTAAAGAAAGAACAGACTTGGCAACAATGAAAATATTGTTGACATGACATACATGACATAAAAGACAATTCCACAGACAAGTTATTTTATTTTGCATTATCATTTTGTATTTATGAATTTATTCAGTTGCATTCTTAAGTTAATGTTTAAAAATTAAAATCTTTATTATAAACTATTAAACTATTTACAAAAGGTTATGGGCCCAGACACAGGCAAAGAAGATGGTAACTATGGAATCAAACAAAAGATATCACTACTTTGGTAGGCTGACTTTTTGGTTGATACTTTGGTTGCTGACTTTTTGGTTGATACTTTGGTTGCTGACTTTTTGGTTGGTACTTTGGTTGCTGAATTTTTCGTTGATACTTTGGTTGCTGACTTTTTGGGGGTCTGGAACGTGGCTTATTTTCACGGTTAGGTTCTTGCCAAGGATAAATGAATTTAAGAAGATATTTTAGAATTTCAGTGCAATTTGACTAGGTACGTGAACAACCTAAAAAAGCTTTGTTAGAATTTGTGTGGCAGTTAATTTTTATTATTATTATTATTATTATTAATTTATTAATAATATCCTTCACCTAAATGTAGTTATCTGAGACTAATAAATGTTATCAAATCTAAAGGCATTTCGTTTTAAATAAAGATAATTCATTTTCACTTTTTATCATAAAAGAAATATAAACCTGTATTTTTTTTGTAATAAATTATTGTTATTTTTTTCATAGATAATAACACTATTTATTTGTCATTTTTAATTATTTGGAACTATGAGATAAGCTATATATATATTTTTTTTTTCGTCAAGAATTCAAGATAATTGTGTTCTTTGTTTTATGCCTGGTTTCATGTTTAGGAAAAGTCATTTTTATATAAAACTAGCTGGATACCCGTGCTTCGCTACGGAGTGTTATTTTAATTTGATAAGTTTATAAACTTCCATCAAGAAAAATTTCCAATTATTAAACTACTGAATCAAGATACATTAAATATATTGTAGTATGCGAGATAATCTAGATTCTATACCCCCTCCTTTTTGATAAGATAATTTGCAAATATCCCTAATTTACCCCCCTCCTAAATTAAAAATATGACAAAACTGTACATAACAACAATTGCTGCACTCTTAAAGAGCTTTTCAACGATACGCATCATTAAGGGTATTCATTACTTTGACCCCGTATTCATTATTTGCACCATATACCCCTTTTTACCAAAATTTAAATTTTGAAAATTCATGAGGACAGTGATCCCCTTGTTTAGAAGGTTATGTGTGCAAATTTTTATCGAGATCGCACTTGTAGATTTTTATAAAGAACATACACACACGCATACGTTGACTTTTATTATATAGATAATTTATGTATTCGTTCTCATATTATAATAAGATCGAATACACTTTGAAATCAAATTATAAGCTGGGATATTATTGAAAATATTTGTTGAAAGGTTCTCTTCTAGACAATAAAAAGCACAGCGTCCGTCAAGAATCGAACCTACGTCTTAAAAACACTTATGACCTTCCATTCAAATCGGACAGGCAGTTTTTAAGATAGAGTAGTTCGCAAAAATGATCTCTTATATCTAGAACGGATTTCTGTCTTGGAACTTTTAAAATCGGAGATAAAATATTTCCGTGCTTCATAACGATCACATAGCTTCCGTTACCTTCGGTAAGATCGGAAACAAAAAGAAAACCATCTGTTTTAATGATGACATGGAACTAATGGTAAATGAAACTCGCCTAATGCTTACATCCATTTTGAAGTAACTATTATTTTAACTTCAACTTTAAAAATTAGGAAACTTCTTGTTGTTATGAAACAATCTTTTTTATTTAGCCATAGTAAATGGTTATACAACAATTGTTAAACCCTGAAATATCTGTAACAGTAAAAAATTTACCTTTAAAAAGAGGTTGCGATAGAATGGTTGAATAATAATTTTTCTTGTAATTTATAATTGCAGGATATGCCGGGTACCATAAGAAAAGTTGGTAAGTTCCTTGGCAAAACGTTATCAGATGATCAAGTCTCAGCTCTGGCTAAACATCTTCATATTGATAACTTCAGAGAGAAAGTCCACTTTATAAACCCTGTTCCGGGTATCATCAATGGCTCCTTCAAGAAATTTGTCAGGAAAGGTATCAATCATTTATACATTTAAAAATTAAGCATTGAATGGATCAATGTGATTCTTCGATGGACTATAATAATCCTAATTTTTATTGTAATTGTAGAAAGATAATGTGTTTTTTGTGGTAGGGGATGGATGTAAGACAGTCGGAACAGTACAAAAGTTTGGAAATTTAGGGTAGGTGCCTTGTTTTACTAGAGAATATTATTAGTTTATTAGAATAGTTTGTAACACGTGCAGATTAACCTTTAAAACTAAAACAGAAACCATTTTACTATGATTAGAAAAAAAGTATTTTCTTATGGCGTCTGGAGCTGAGGAATGAATCCGAAAAAACGAACGGTAACGAAATCTTTAGCATATTGTTATCGAAAGTTCTCACGCAAGAGGTCTCGCGTTTGATTCCCAACAGCAACGGGCCAAGGGGCCCCTTGCTCGGTGTTTACCCAGCATTGCTATATAAATAATTTGCTGCTCAATTGAAATGGTGTCTATGTCTATCCAGTTTCACATTTCACTTGTAAAGTTGTACTGCTGATGAGGAGTCACGCGTCACACTCACACTTTCCATCCATTACAATACACATGTAGTTGTATAAGCTCTTTGGCCGGCCAACGTCTTTCAAGAGCTCATACACCGTGACATCTTCAGAGACATGGAACTAGGTTACTACCGACGAAGAATGGCTGAGAAGGTAGGATAGGAAGATTCTCTTAGAAAAATAGTTAGAGCTAGTTATCTTGATGATCAAAAAAGATTAAGGACAAACCAAGAGCGAGCACATTTATATGGAAAGCTTAAAGAAGAGTTAAAATCAGGAATATTAAGATGGCTGATGGGCACATGCAAAGAATTCCAGTGGAGAGAGGATATTGAAAGTAGGACTACTGTGGAAAACCAGGAAGCAAGAGATACCGTGGTCAGCCAAGGAAGAGTTGGGAGGAGGATGTAGAGGAGAATCTATAAAAACAGTCCGTGGTTGGCGTCGTCGGGCGCATGGCAGGTACGAGCCTTAAGTCTTGAGTTGTTTAATAGGTTAAAGTCTTGTAGTATGTTGAATGTTGTTTTTATTTGCACGGTATTTATCTAATTTTGGTTTGATTTTATATAGATAATTTCTGAAGTAAGTAATTATATTTTGTTTCTCAGTGTAACATATACAGGACAATTGATGATATTATGTTGAGCGTTTTACATTATGGTATGTGAAAAGCCGGTATTAGTAAATTTATTATTATTTCTTTGCTGTCCGGTTTTAAACTAATTTTAAATAATTTATTCTGTGTATGTGGCGGAGAATTGGTTTCATAAAATGTAGTAGAGTATTACTATTTTTAATGAAGTTAAAAGATAGTTAGTTGGGAGAAAAAAATAAAGCATTTTTTGAGCTATTTTTATATATGGGATGTTACAACACTATATATAATTCCTTGAGTCTAGTTTACAAATTTTGCTTTAGAACCTTGTTATTGATATCGAGAACTAAATTAGACTTTGATTGCGAGCACTAAAATAGAATCATAAATTGCCATTATGTAACGAGGTAATTTAATACCGTAGCCCTTGTCAAATTCAAAGGAAATATCTATCGAAGCTAATATATAATCCCTTTCATATAATACGAGCAACAGGCTTAATTTTATATGGTTAGAAATAAAGTAAATTAATATAGATACCTATCTATTTGAAGACCTACAACTCAAAGCAAACATTTATTTTTATAGGAATAAATGTGGTTGCGTCGTCGTCGGGAGACTAGTACATAAATGATAGTTCTTTTTTAAGCTTTAGCTGTTAACCTAAAGTATGTTCAATTGAAATTCAAACAAGTGATAACTCGTTTCTGTAAAGTTAATTGAAGAACTAGAAAACTGTTATCATCTTATATTATAATTTTAATATTTTCTCATAGAATCATAAATAATTTGTTCTACCTTTTAACTTAAGAGGCCATGTTGTTTCAGATAATTTTTATGCAAATATTCAGGTTTGTGATCCTAAATCCTGAGACCATTTTAAAAATACGAGTTATAACTTCACAACGAGTTAACATCATTGTTATATAAGCTAAATTCCATTCATTCATTTTTAGTACTGGGTGGCATGGCTTAAGGGAATGTGACGACTTTTTGAATAAGAATTAGTTGCTTACTATCCCATTACATATATTTATTTTAATTTTATCTAACTGTGACGTTCATAAGGCAAGGATTATTAAATTTGGATGTTTTCATGCTATTTTTATAGCTGCCTCCCTTTTAGAAACGGTTTTGACTAAAATTTTGAAAGAACTAAGTTAAGATTTATACCAACTAATTAAAACTCAAGTGAACCGGGTATGTGCACATTTTATGGCCGCCTGCAACAGGCATAACTCATAGGCCTGCCGGATCGAGTAAGTACTTAACCTACACTCCGGCAGGCCTATGAGTAATGCCTGCTGCAGGCTCCCATAAAATGTGCACATATCTGGCTTTATACACCGAAACCGAAACCGAAACCCCACAGGACCATCTCCGCACCTATGTTTAATACCACACACTTCAGGTAAAGCACTCAGAAGCAGGTATAAAATCAGGTATATAAATTATATGACTCAGGTAAAAATGTATATGCCACCAAAACCGCACACTTCTTAAATTATAAATTGAATATTGACACTGTTGTAATAGAGGTAAAATAAATAAGTTCATAAAATGCATAACACTTTAAGCCTATTGTGTTCAATATATATATATATTTTTTTTTTTTTTGTTACAGTCTGTATAGATGGTGACACAACATTGCTTTTTAACACAACACCACACTAATTGAAGCGAGCGCAAGCGAGCTTCTTACATTCAACGAAATATGCATCTTGTCTGTCTGTCTGTCTGTCTGTGTGTAACGTTTACGTGTCCGACGATAACTTGAGTAACAGTTGACCGATGTAGTTGTCTGGCTGTCTGTGTGTAACGTTTACGTGTCCGACGATAACTTGAGTAAAAGTTGTCCGATTTAGTTAAAATTTGGTACACATGTTCATTTACTAATACTCAGGCTAAGTTCGTTAGACAGCGTGATCCGTCNCCAGCGACAAGCATTTTGTGCCTAGTTCACTCTGCGATTCTTCGTTTGTACTTATTGAGTTTGTATTCATGGACATTTCAGACGGGACCCAATTATTCAGCCCTAAGACATGCCACATTTAAGATTTATATTCACACACTCTGCCGGGAAAAGGTAAGGAAAGTTGGACTCAAACCTTCGACAATGAATCCGAAACAAAAAATCCCAATATGTATAAGACTCATTGTCACAGATTCAGCCGGACTCAAACCTGCGACAATGAATCCATCACAAAGAATCCCAATACGTATAAGACCTTTCTTTGAAACTGAAAGAGATCATTTTATTTTATTCTTTTGAGGGTAAGATTGTCGTGTGGTGTATAGGTTTGTTTAGGAAGTCAAGCTACTAGACGTTAGGGAGCAAACAAAAAAGTCGCCGAAGAAAGCCGAAGCAAAGGCAGTCGAGTACGATCGGGTCTAGCCCCGCCCACCATATAATTGCAATACGCTCGCTTCAATGATAGAGCCATGCGATGCCTAGTATACCCGATTTTAAGGCCCTGAAATATCTATATTTGTAGTTCTCACATACCAAAATATCGTTTCCTCAATTTGACAGAGTTATTGTGAATTCCATTTCGATTTACACACGATTAACTATTCACGAGAGATTTATACACATTCACAGACTGAAACAAAATTATCAGTTATTAGCTAATCAGCTTCATTACTGAGAAAGCTATTATTTATTTATGTATTATTGTTTATGTGAATAAGCAATAAATTATGTGATGGAAAAGTGTGCGGTAATGGACCCTACCTTTTTAACCTTTTTTTAACCCTTTTTCGGATTATAAGGGATGCAGTGTCGGCTTCCTTTGTGCGGAAATGGACCTAGCACTTTTGTGCGGTTTTGGTCTGTTTTCAACGAAAGTGTGCGGTATTGGTATTTTACCTTTATAGCTATTCATAAGTGATTAAGAGAGTTATTTTTAATTGTAACATGTATTTGCATTTTTAGATTACTATGTTCAACAAAATCTCAGGACTATTTTGTTATAATACAACATAATTTCGTCATTCAACTCAGAATATAAACCTTTTTTTCATTTTTACTTTGAACTCTACTCTTTTAAATTTTCAACCAACAGTGGTTGAGAGGAGGATTTGGTACAATGATTATGATTTACCATAAATTTTTCCATATTTCAAATTAAGTGATTTTACTTATAATTTAAACTCAATTACGAGTGAATAACTTTGGATTTAAATTTAAATTACATATTTTTTATACTTCGGCTGGCCTAAAATTCCAGGCATTGCAATTGCTGGCTATCTACCTAATAATGTTGCCTATGAGTATGAGATAGTGATATCTTTTACTAAATATGCTTTATTTGTATGTGTTGCCCGTAAATACACGAAATAATTAGCTAGTTAGTTTTTATTAAACGAGGTGTAGACCAATTATTTTATTATTTTTTGTTTTATTGAAGTTTAAATTCTAATTTAGTTTAACACGTAAATGCTTATTATTTTTTAACAAGCTTATTTTCTATCATTTATTTTTCTATAATTTGGTAAGTTCTCCGGTAGACGGCTTAGCCATGCCTGATACTTTTTTTAAAAGATAATTTATTTTTATTATATTTTATTAATAAAGTAATTTTAATTGAACTTATTTGCAAATAAAACAGCAATAAATTGCAGCCATATTGAGGATAATTATCGCAAGCGGCAAGTTAGTGAGCTATAATTTAAAGAGTTACATTTTAAGATTTTATCTTATACTTTTACTAAAACCCTTGAATTCATGTTGCAGGTCAAACTGGGTCTAACTCCTTGTTCACAGAAGAACTTCATCAAAAAGCCGATGCCTGGATATCCAAGGAAACTAAAAGAATTGGAGTCAAATTCCCTGTTTAATATACCGGCTTAAAATTAAAAATTGTTGGGTAGCGTAAAAGACAAATGAATAATTTATGCATTTCTTCTAAATTTAAGATTTGAAAGTGGAATCACTGGAATAAAGTAAATTATAGAATTAATACAGATTTACCAGAATAGGCTGTAATATAGAATTATTTAAATATTTTTATCTCGAAATTGCATTTATATAATATATTCTATTTTTAAATAATTTTGTTCACATTTGAAAAGCTCTCTTATTAACGTAACTTTTCCGTCCTTAAATTACTTCAAAACATTCAAACGTAGGGAACGAACTTATCTTTATTCTTTACTTTCAAGAGGGAACATAATTACCAATTCTGAAAACAATTTACGTAATTTTTAAAAGGCTTTTATAAGAAACGTTTACACAAAACAAAATCTGATGCAATAATTCTCAGAGGTAATCAATGGTATTCTCTAATATTCGCAAGAATACAAGTGTTTTTTGTTTTTTTTGTTTTTTTGTTTTGTCGATCTTAGGTCAACAAAAGCATAATATGAAGAGCATTTAAGATTTGTCTATAGCACTAGCCATAATAAATATAATTATGTTATACTTAACTCGGTTAAGCATGTTAAGTACTATTTGTTTTAAATTTAATAAATAATAAATAAAATTATTTTTGTACACTTCATACCTTAGTCTTTTTTTTTAAAAAAATAAAAAAAAGAAACTTAGCAACCCTTATATGTTTATTAACGTTATGTCATTGCCTGCCAAAGATATCGACAGGAAATCGTAGAAAGGTTTCAAAAACTGAATGTGCTGGATTGGCTTCAATGTCTTTCTTTGAAACTGAAAGAGATCATTTTATTTTATTCTTTTGAGACACTCATAATGTGATGATCAATTTCAACTGAGGCTGTTAGTCAGTCCTATTTGCTTACCAACAGCAGGTGATGATCAATTCCTAATGGATTTGGATTACTAACAGCAGGTGATGATCAATTCCTAATGGATTTGGATTACTAACAGCAGGTGATGATCAATTCCTAATGGATTTGGATTGCTAACAGCAGGTGATGATCAATTCCTAATGGCTTACTAACAGCAGGTGATAATCACTTTTGACTGAGGCTGTTAGTCTGTCCTAATAGCTTACTAAGTTTGGCTATGATTTAAACAATAATTGTCTACTTTATTTGCCAATTATTGTTTATAAACGCTAAAACCTACACTCCAGTTGGAATAAAGAATAATCTACTGTCTCAGAAATGATTTTGTAAACCAATAAATCTGAAGGTGCCGCTGATATAGAATTGGTTCTGCCAGTAGCTAATCGTTTTGGGGAGTTATAAAAAATGAATACCACTTCCGAAAAAGTGCTTAAAAAAATATATATGATTTAATTTCTTATAAAATTTCTTAACATTTAGCATATAATTTATTAATATATTATATTTTATTTTAAATCAAATAAAATGAAAATTATTACTTGCTGCAAGTACATGTGACAATAAATTTGATTTCCCTTTTAATTAAAACATTCTGCAAATACGTACCTTAGACTTCCCTAAAAAGTAATCACACAATTTTTTATTTTATTTTAAAGTAAGGTTTAAATTTTAAGGTTCTCTTTCATGTGGTTTAATTATCATTATTATTATTGTTAAATCTAGAATTTTAATTTTATATCTTAAATTAATATCTTAACTAGCCCCTTATACATAGTTTAATTGAAGGTATTATTTTAATATTATGTACAAGAAATAATACAAAGTTACCCAAACAGGGTCAATTATTAAAAATTAAAATATAATGATCATAGATTGTGACTCTTCCCTATTTTTAAATAATGTTTTGCCTTGATGATATTATATAAGTCATCATATATGACTGATACTGATGATTTACCGATGATATCAGTATTTCACTGGGAACTTTATCCCAGTTCTCAGAGATTGTTCATTGGTCCATTTTTCAGCTTCTTTTGATAATTCATCGGTGAAAAGTTCATTACCGTTGGTTTGTCCTAGAAAAAATTAATGTTGAAGATATTATTTTAATCTTAAAAATAATTAATATAAAAATACCATTTTAAAAAAACTGGTCTTATTTTCAACAATTGTTTTGTATTCTTCACCTAAATTGTTTCCATGTGTAAAAATTCGGGGAAGATTGAAAGACTCAGAGGTTTAAAATTGAGGTAATAGGTGTGCGATTAAACTTACAAAGAAAAGTAATATAAGACCTTTTTTCTGTATTCTTCGCCTTAATTGTTTCTATGTTCAAAATTTGGCGAAAATTGAAAGACGGGAAGTGATTCAAAATTGGGGTAACGGAAACATGCGATGAAACTTACAAAGCAAAGTAATATAAGACCAGTAATAAGTTAGGTTGTACAATTGTTAGTTAGCTTGTACTATATGTGTCAATATTAATAATAACGAAATGGAAATTTCATTTTTAAACTAGTAGTATCAAACCTAGTGCACACTTGAATTCTGTGTTCAGATTCATTTTTTTGAGTATCGGGTGAGTTTACAAAATTGAATCTTGCGTCATTTGAGTCTACGACATTGAATCTTGAGTCACTTTAGTCAGCGATATCTTGTGTGACTTGAGCCAGCGACAAGCATTTTGTGCCTAGTTCACTCTGCGATTCTTCGTTTGTACTTATTGAGTTTGTATTCATGGACATTTCAGACGGGACCCAATTATTCAGCCCTAAGACATGCCACATTTAAGATTTATATTCACACACTCTGCCGGGAAAAGGTAAGGAAAGTTGGACTCAAACCTGCGACAATGAATCCATCACAAAGAATCCCAATACGTATAAGACTCATTGTCCCATTCTTAGCCGGACTCAAAACTGCGTCAATGAATCCGTAACAAAGAATCCCAATATGTACAAGACTCATTGTCACAGATTCAGCCGGACTCAAACCTGTGACAATGAATCCATCACAAAGAATCCCAATATGTACAAAACTCATTGTCGCAGACTCACCCGGGCTCAAAACTGCGTCAATGAATCCGAAACAAATAATCCCAATATGTTTAAAATTAATAGATTCATTGTCACAGACGTAGCCGGACTCAACCGACGACAGTGAATCTAAACGAAGAATCCCAGTGTGTACCAGGCTATAAATATGGCCCCAGTAGTTCATAGCTATCACCTGCATTTCTCGTTTCTCACGCAAGAGGTCACGCTTAGATTCGAAGTGGTTTCCATCCGGTTGCGTATTTTAAAAATAAGGCTTATACAGATAATGGATTGTCAAACTAATCCCGAGACATCTATTACAATCCTTTTGCCAGGCTTAAGTCCTCCACAGACTGTTTTTTCACGAATTATTTTTATTATTATATAATTATGGCTAAATTTGCAAACAAATGACACTGAGTCTAGTTTTACATATGATTTTACTCGATTTATATTAATCAAAATGATGTAAATAATAATGAAAGTATGTCAATCAAACAGCGCTCACCTTTCCTGACGAATTTGCTGAGTGAACCGTTGGTAGTGCCTGGAATGGGTGGGATGAGGAACTGGACTTTCTCTCTGAAATTCTCAATCTGAAGGTAGTTACACACGTTCTGTACCTGATCTTCTGTCACAGTTTTGCCCAAGAACTTGGCCATTCTCCTAACAGTACCTGGTTGATCCTGTATGAACATAAAAAGATAAATTTCAAACGAGTTTCATTAATAAAATAAACTTATAGTAAATTGTTATTTTTTCAAAAACATAAACGATTGGTTATACTTGTAAACTGCAATTAGTTCCTCTTTTAAATTTTCGAAAAAAAAAAAAAAAAACAAATAATTCTGAACTATCATGCTATTCCAAAAAAAA
>KZ652143.1:280137-295876 GCA_001010745.2 Gerris buenoi
ATGTACCTCGTGAGTAAAGTGCCATTATTCCCTTCGCGATAATTATCTCCCTCGCCTCGGGAGCTAATTAGCGTTATTCCCTTGGCTACGCCTCGGATATTAAAAAGTCTAATTCCCTCGGCTTCACCTCGGGATTTAGGGACATGATTCCTTCGGCTTCGCCTCTAGAATCAACTTTTTCGCTCAGGGAATAATGGCTTACTTACTCCCTAGGTGCATAAATAACTAATCTATATCCATTAAATAATAATACATATTTTCAAATTAAAACGTACCTGTTCTTGGGAATGTTACAATCCAGATATCGTCCTCTCTGAGTTTGAAGTTGTAGTACTTATCTGCGTGCTTAGCATACTTGTTAGGATAAAACCATTTCTTTGGTCCGACCTGAACGAAGCCTGTTCTTTCACCGAAGTAGTTCGAAATTAGTTCCTTGTTCAATCCTTCCTCTAAGGGTGTTATCTCGTAAGGAAATGACATCTAAACAAGAGAAAAAAACGAAAAATTAACAAAAACCAGCACAAACTGGCTCAATATTTCTCGATAATATTTTTTTTTTAAAACCCAGACTTATTAATGTAATCAATATAGGTGGTTATATTGAACAAACCTAATAATCATAAAAAATCTCGTCGAAACCGCTATGGATTATGATTTTTGTAAAAGTAAACTAATTTACCAAACATTACCAAATAAAACTGGTAACAAACAGTCACACACGAAACCTGTCAATTAGTATCGCCTAACTATCCTCCAATTCTGAGCAAAATCGGTTCTTAAGACCTTGAGAAATTAATGTTTGCGTTTGCGCATAGTGGCTACTTTAAGTCCATTTACATTCATGCGACACCAATATTCATTTACAAATTAATGTTTGCGTTTGCGCATAGTGGCTACTATAAGTCCATTTACATTCATGCGGGACCAATATTCATTTACAAATTGGATAAAAATTGTGGAAGTTATGCATGTTGCAAGCATTGCACGTTTGCGCATNAAACAGTCACACACGAAACCTGTCAATTAGTATCGCCTAACTATCCTCCAATTCTGAGCAAAATCGGTTCTTAAGACCTTGAGAAATTAATGTTTGCGTTTGCGCATAGTGGCTACTTTAAGTCCATTTACATTCATGCGACACCAATATTCATTTACAAATTAATGTTTGCGTTTGCGCATAGTGGCTACTATAAGTCCATTTACATTCATGCGGGACCAATATTCATTTACAAATTAATGTTTGCGTTTGCGCATAGTGGCTACTATAAGTCCATTTACATTCATGCGGGACCAATATTCATTTACAAATTAATGTTTGCGTTTGCGCATAGTGGCTACTATAAGTCCATTTACATTCATGCGGGACCAATATTCATTTACAAATTAATGTTTGCGTTTGCGCATAGTGGCTACTATAAGTCCATTTACATTCATGCGGAACCAATATTCATTTACAAATTGGATAAAAATTGTGGAAGTTATGCATGTTGCAAGCATTGCACGTTTGCGCATACTTGGTGACTACAGATTAATTCCGATCATGATGTCCCTCCAAATTTCATGTGTATCCTCCAAATTTCAGCAAAATCGGACCATTAGGTCGCGAGAAATTGAAGTGGAGGATTTTAAGTTTGAACCAATAAAAGTTACCATCGATCTAATATTGGTTCAGGAAGGTCTAAAAAGAAAATTCAAGTGGAAATTTTGATTTTGAAGAGTAAAAATGTTCACCTATCAAAATTGAACACAATGCTTATGCTTCTTTCGTAGACTTGGAAGCAGAATGTCTTCTGATGTATGATGTATAAAATACGTTTCGCTCTCTAAAAAAAAATGCGAACTTGGAGACTTGGAGACTGGAGATAAATACAATTTTGTACTCAGAAGAAAAAATTAATTACCTAAATTTAACTCCAATCCGTTAACAATACTAAAATTTTTCTATGACCATTATGTAACCATTTTTAGGATGTAGTTATAGGAATTAAAAAGGGCAATTTAATACAATTAAGCGTTCTAGTTATATTTATGTCTGAAATTTGTTCATGTTTGTACGGTATAATTATTCCACAAAAAGATTATGCATGAAGAAAAAATATAATGCATGAGATTATGCACTTTATGCATGGAATTTGCATTTGCAATTACTTCATATTTTTTTCTATGATAAACATTTTGATGGCGAAAAAATAAAAAACATCGGATCTTATTTTAATTGCAGATTTACATAATTTTATTTCAAAAATAGGTGGCTAGTGTTAACAAAATAATTAATACTATCTGAGGAATGCTAAAGCACATATTAAAACAATTAAATATAAAATAAATTTGCATTATTATAGCTAAAATGCGACTTAAGAAGGATTAGAACTAGCTTATTAGAACCTTTTAATTGTTTTAGATAAAATTGTTTCAAGAATGTTTCTTCAAGTAATAAATTATTTTTATTTGTTTGATTTATTTTAATTACGTTTATTTTATTATAACAAAAATATATAAATTTTACATAATTAGTCTTAACTTAATATAGCTTTTTTATTTATTTTAATTATTATTAGTTTATGTTAATTAATCATTATTATTATTTTATTCATCATTATTTGAAAGTATTCATTTAAGACATTTCGGTTATAGGTTTGAAGACGTCCTAGTTAAATATAGTCAAAATAAAAGATTTCTGAGTATTTAATACATTTAAGAATTTATTTTCTATTTCTCTGATGACTTCAATAGAAAGAAATTATAACTCGAAAGGATCTAAAATAATTAAAATAATATGCAACAATGCAACAAAAAAACATACAACTAAAAAGAAAATAACAAATAAAAAAAAAGGTTTTTTTTTTTTTAATTTTACGTAAATAAATAAACAAGAAAAGGAAGACTTACAGGCATGTTTACAGTTGTTTGGAATACAGATTGTTGCAGCAAACTGACTGACAGACTAACAGTACACTGTAGTCTAATGAAGCGAGGAACCTTAACAAGATTATGAGAGAGGTCTACTAAGCGTCCCCACTACTTCCCATATGAATACTGGTGTGAGATTTCACTTTCTTCTTTCACTTCAGATTCTCCCAGTATTATTATGTAGCATAGTATCAACGTATAGTGTTTACATTCAAACTGTGTGAGGTCGTTGTACTCAACAGCCTATCTGATAAACTAAATATTTTATCTGGAGTTGGAGTATTCTTATCTCTTAAAGGTTAATTAAAATGTGTTCCTTGTTTTTAAAATTTATTGAGTGAGAGAAGTTAATTTTAGTGATAACTCATTTTGTACTCTTCTAGAATCATTATCAAATTTTCAAAAAAGTAAAAGTTTACTAATATACTTTAAATATTTTTAATAAGGTATAACTTAGTCTTAAACCTTTATGATTTTCGTAATTTCGTCTTTTAAGGTAATCATTTTACCTAAGGCGCTGGAGTCTATTTTTCTCTGTCTGTCTCCCATTGTTAATAATTTGATTTAAAATAAATGTCATGTTAAAAATTTAATTTTTATAATTATAAACGCCTTACAATGTCATTGTCATACCACTAATAAATCTCTTAATTTTTGGCTGAGAACTGGACAAAGGTCAATTCCCTCCATCCTAAATGAAAATATGGCATAAGTGTACATAACAACAATCACTAAATTCTTTAAGAGTTTTTCAATGACATGCATCATAATCATGAGGGATATTTCTGACTTAGACTTTTGTACCCAGTACTCCTGGGTACCAAAAATTAAATTTCGAAATCACGCATGTATGTTCAGTGACCAGCAAGGGGGACCTTCGAAGCAGCTGTAATTTTGTATACGGTCAGTGTAATTTTGGTATACGGGGCAACGAATGCCCTTCATGTACCTATAATGCGTAGAGATATTTTTCCTGTATTTTCCATTCTATTTTTTCCATTCGTATTTTCCCCTCCTAAATGAAAATATGACAAAAATGTACATAACAACAATTACTATACTCTTAAAGAGCTTTTCAACGATATGCAACATGAAGGGTTTTTATAACTTTGACACCTGTGTAACAAAATTTTAATTTAGAAATCTCATGTAAATATTGACCTTCCCCTTGCTTCGAAGGTCAAGTGTACAAATTTTTATCGAGATCGCAATAAAAATGTGGATTTATATAGCCACTCTTCTTTATAGATTTAGATTAATAAACGCATATTGGACGAACACCATGATTTAAAGGGATGCCGATCAGTATACAGTTATCTAATTGTTCTTTTGGTTTTATGATTCGTTTGCGATTAAACCATAGCATTTGCAAATCATAATCATATTTGCATTAAATAAGAAAGGCTGAAAATCCATGCAATCTTAAGATAGGATCTAGAACACATCGTTATGACTTGTAACAAATTGTCTAAACAGAGAAACGCTTTTATTTTAGCGTGTAAAAAATCAATCTATACCAAAATATAACCAACTTCTTTCGCAACTTTACACTTTTGGCTATATATATCACTCAAATTTATGAACCCATCTTTTATAAATCAAAATGAATATTTAAATTAATGTTTCGGATAATTATGAAATGTAGATGCTTTTCAAAGCTTGTGTTTTAAAGAAAACAACCTTGTTGCTTTAAAGCTTACTAAAGGTAACGGAAGCTATGATATTGTTCTGAAGAACGAAAAATGTTTCCCATATCATAAATTCCAAGTTAGACATCAGCGAATATTTTTGGTCCCAAGTCAGACTGCCGTTCAACTTTTGCGAATAAACATATCTCAAAAACTACTTGTCCGATTTTAATAAAATTTAGATGGTAGTTAATTTGGCAGCCCTAAGTAAAATTTAGATGGTAGTTAATTTGGCAGCCCTAAGTAAAATTTAGATGGTAGTTAATTTGGCAGCCCTAAGTAAAATTTAGATGGTAGTTAATTTGGCAGCCCTAAGTAAAATTTAGATGGTAGTTAATTTGGCAGCCCTAAGTAAAATTTAGATGGTAGTTAATTTGGCAGCCCTAAGTAAAATTTAGATGGTAGTTAATTTGGCAGCCCTAAGTAAAATTTAGATGGTAGTTAATTTGGCAGCCCTAAGTAAAATTTAGATGGTAGTTAATTTGGCAGCCCTAAGTAAAATTTAGATGGTAGTTAATTTGGCAGCCCTAAGTAAAATTTAGATGGTAGTTAATTTGGCAGCCCTAAGTAAAATTTAGATGGTAGTTAATTTGGCAGCCCTAAGTAAAATTTAGATGGTAGTTAATTTGGCAGCCCTAAGTAAAATTTAGATGGTAGTTAATTTGGCAGCCCTAAGTAAAATTTAGATGGTAGTTAATTTGGCAGCCCTAAGTAAAATTTAGATGGTAGTTAATTTGGCAGCCCTAAGTAAAATTTAGATGGTAGTTAATTTGGCAGCCCTAAGTAAAATTTAGATGGTAGTTAATTTGGCAGCCCTAAGTAAAATTTAGATGGTAGTTAATTTGGCAGCCCTAAGTAAAATTTAGATGGTAGTTAATTTGGCAGCCCTAAGTAAAATTTAGATGGTAGTTAATTTGGCAGCCCTAAGTAAAATTTAGATGGTAGTTAATTTGGCAGCCCTAAGTAAAATTTAGATGGTAGTTAATTTGGCAGCCCTAAGTAAAATTTAGATGGTAGTTAATTTGGCAGCCCTAAGTAAAATTTAGATGGTAGTTAATTTGGCAGCCCTAAGTAAAATTTAGATGGTAGTTAATTTGGCAGCCCTAAGTAAAATTTAGATGGTAGTTAATTTGGCAGCCCTAAGTAAAATTTAGATGGTAGTTAATTTGGCAGCCCTAAGTAAAATTTAGATGGTAGTTAATTTGGCAGCCCTAAGTAAAATTTAGATGGTAGTTAATTNCACCCCAACAAATTTTGACTTGTGAATGTACTAAGCATGAATCCTGTATTAACGTATATAAATTATTCAAAATTATATATTTTTTTTTTTATGTAATTTTGTAAAAGTATCGTTTTCCCGATTGACATGCCTTATGCTTTCACTATTATCATATTACAGCATTTTCTTCTTCTAAAAATAATTTCTAACGCACCACACACATTTTTTCAAGCTGCGTTTATATTGAAAGCAACTGGTTAAAAACTTAATTTTGAAGGAAATCTATCTTAAAAAATTACTTCTATATTTTAACACAATTACCTACTAAAAGTAAACTAAAGTATTAAATTTTTGTACGATATTGTAGATTTTTTTTAATTAAATATTAACTTTGAAACATACAATTGTTATTTTATAGTAACATTTGCTTGTTCATGTTTAAATAATATTTTTGAGCAACTCGTCAATCAGATATTTTGTAAGGTTAAAATCAAAAGTTTCCAAGGATTGAATCCCGGCCCTTAAGATCAATTTAATTTATCGTGCTTTGCTCTGAAATTTAAAATAAAATTTTCTTCACTTACACATACTTAAAACTGCTATACTTTTTTAATATAAATTATATTGGTGTAAAGGTGAAAAAGATTAACATTTGAGTAATAAAAAACTATATTTGTTTTGCTAAATAAAAATTAATAGTAAAGAAAATATTTTTAAAAACAAGCATTTATTCGTAATCTTCTCAGCAAAGTATTTTATTTGATACCCATATCATGGACGTACTTAAAAATACCTAGTACACCATTGGATTTAGAATGAAGTCACTTAACTAACCATGCATTGTCATCCAAACTAAACCTGTATGCAAAATTTAAATTCAATCGGTTGTGGAGATAACTGCTTCAAAATTCAGTTGCAAGATTTGACCCGGACATACATACATACATACATACAAACATTGCAAAAAAAAATTAAATAAAAAGAAAGATAATTTTACAGCTGCGTAAATGGTTTCTCAACAAAAACAATACCTTAGGCGTTGTTTATTTACTGCACTATAATACACAACGATTAACATTGATTCATCATTAAGACAATTTACATATATAAATGTATGTTAATTGACACAAAAATTAATAATTAGTATTTAATTATAGTTTTTTTTTTTTTTAAAAAAAACCCCTCCCAATTTTTCAAAATACCCCCTAAAATTTGTCCATCAAGTCTACGATACTATACATATAGATAGGGCTATACTATACAGTAGCTCCTGATATAATATGCCTATATACAGAATAATGAACTATAAACTTATAAATAATAATAAACAAATATACAGAAAAATATATGTCACAAATGCTCCAGCCAAATTATCATCCGCACTCAGCCACTTGTGGCGGACTTTAGTAGGCTCAACTCAGCGACTAGAGACGGGTGTAACCACCTGTGGCTACTACTAGTTGCTTAATTCAACCTTCAATAACTTGCCCGAGCCAGAATTGTAATATCTAACTAGAACAGAAGCACATATTGTTCTTTCAGTTATAGTTATAAGCAGGCGACGTTGACGTTGCATTGGATCCTGATGTTATTAAGCGCATCCGATTTTAAGAAATTACAAGAAAAGTAGACACTAGACACTACTACACCGCATTTTTTAAGATTAAAAGATGATAATAAAGATACATTATCTGTTCTTTCTAATGAGGTTGGCGTAATTCTACCCTACATCATCTAGTTCTACTGACGCTTTTTCTATTGTAGTATTATAATCGCTACCGCTACTAATCTATATACAGGGTGACCCAGTTTTAATGGGACAAAAAAGAAATCCTGATTCTATGGCCCAAGACGAACAGAAAAAAAGGTATATATGCCTTATGCAATTCTCAATAGTTTTCGAGATATTTCGAATTATCGATTTTTTTTTATACATTGTTTTTTTCTCTAACAAAATGCTTAATTACTCACACACAAAAAAAGCTATAGAGTTGCGGTTTTCACCATTAGAAAGAGCATTAAATTTGCTTTGAAATTAGTCACATCATAACCCAAGTATTACATTTAAAATGAAACTTATATTCATGTACAATGTAAAATTAGAGTAGTTTAAAAAATTTAGTGTTTTTGCAAATAACAATAACTTTTTTAATACCATAGTCACCATTGAGTCTGAACTGCTTAAAAACTGGCCCATTTCAATACCTTTAAAATGATATAACAAAACTTAAACATTGTTGGAACATTGTTTAAACATTCACTGAAATATGCTTAAAAAACTCCAATAAATAGCCAAAATTTTCTATAAAAACAAAACAAAAAACTTCTTAAAATAAATAAAATGCAAAGTTAATCTTTATCCAAATAAATGTTTTGTTTACATTTTTACTGAAATTTTAGCTACTTTATCGAAGTTTTTGAAGTATTTTTCAGTGAAAGTTTACACAATGTTTAGACTCAATGGTGACTATGGTATTAACAAAGTTATGGTGGTTTGCAAAAACACTAAATTTTTTAAACGACTCTAATTTTACATTGTAAATTAATATAAGTTCCATTTTAAATGTAATACTTGGGTTATGATGTGACTAATTTCAAAGCAAATTTAATGCTCTTTCTAATGGTGAAAACCGCAACTCTATATCTTTTTTTGTTTTTGAGTTATTACGCATTTTATTTGAGAAAAAAATAATGTATAAAAAAAGCGATATTTCAAAATATCTCGAAAACTATTGAGAATTGTATAAGGTATATATACCTTTTTTCTGTTCATCATGGGTCTTAGAATCAGGATTTCTTTTTTGTCCCATTAAAACTGGGTCACCCTGTATATAAAACTAAGAGTGACAGTGACGGACTGATCACTAATTCTCCTACTTCCCATTGACATTTGGTACATAGATGGAGTGTACCATAAATAGAAAAGTGCGGCCATTTTGATTTCGATATGTGTCCGCCATATTGAATTATAGCCACCATCTTGGATTTATTCATCAGTAATTCTCCTACTTCCCATTAACATAGAGATCTGAAATTTGGTACATAGATAATGTGTACCATAAATAGAAAAGCAAGGCCATTTTGATTTCGATATGTGTCCGCCATCTTGGATTTATTCATCAGTAATTCTCCTACTTCCCATTGACATAGAGATCTGAAATTTGGTACATAGATAGAATGTACCATAAATAGAAAAGCAAGGCCATTTTTATTTCGATATATGGCCGCCATATTGAATTACAGCCGCCTCTTGAATTTATTCACATTATATTATCTCAGCTTCAAATGGACCTAGAGATCTGAAATATGGTACATAGACTTATGGTAGCTAAAAAATAAAATTAAAGGTACTTTCACTTCACATATGGCCACCATATTGAATTGCAACCGCCATCTTGGATTTAATAACTCTCTATTATCCCAGCTTCCAGTGGACCTAAAAATTTGAATTTTGGTGCGTAGACTTATGGTACCTAAAGAAGAAAATTATAGGTACTTTCACTTCAACATATGGCCACCATTTTAAATAATAACCGCCATCTTGAATTTAATAAAACTCTATTTTCCCAGCTTCCAGTGGACGTAGAGATCTGAAATTTGGTAAATAGACTTATAGTAGCTAAAAAAGGAAATTAAAGGTATTTCGACTTCAAAATATAGCCGCCGTATTGAATTATAACTGACATCTTGAATTTAATAAACTCTATTATCTCAGCTTCTAGGGGATCTAGAGATCTGACATTTAGTACATAGAACTATGGTAGCTAAAGAAGAAAATTAAAGGTACTTTCACTTCAACATATGGCCGCCATCTTGGATTTAATCAGATACTATTATCTTAGCTTCTTTTTCTTTTGGATTTAAATATCTTAATTTGTTACCTAGACGTATTGTAACTAAAATTGAAAATAGAAGGTAGTATAAAATAGAATAATTGAAAATGCATAAAAAAATAATATAACCTACTTTTATTAAAATACAAAATTATGTTGTTTTCATTATTATTTACACACAGCGCCAACTTCTAGACGGATAAGGTGCGCGAAGCGTACCGATCCGGCTAGTATATTATATAATTTATGTCGCTACTATTTATTTATTTTTTCATTACATGCAAAAACACTCCAATTCATTATTAGGCACGTCAAATAACCAATANGGATTTGTACCATGTAAAGGGAAGTATGTATTCAACCACTCGCGTACTAGGGGCAACCACCATTTTGCCTCTAGGCGCTGAAATATACCATTTTTATTCCTTTGCCCCCCTATAGGGGGCAAAATATTGAAGATAGAAAAAAAGTTTGAAGTAAAATATTCATATTTTTTGCCGTAGAATCTAAATCTGCTATCAAAAATATACACTTCATGTAAAAATTTTGAAGTGAGGTGGGCTGCGGGCAAATTGGGTGGTTGCCCCTGGTGGTTTATAGCATGAAAACAAACTTCCCTTGGCATGGTAGAGATCCCCCAAGTTTCATTAATTTATCTCTAACCGCTTAGATTTTAAAACGTATTATCGGAAGGGTTATTTTGCTACCTTTGCCCCCCTGTAGGGGGCAAAATATTGGTGATAGAAAAAATAGTTTCGAGTAAAAGTTTGCTATTTTTCAAAGTAGAATCCAAATATGCTATCAAAAATATACGTTCCAATTTGAAATTTTAAAGTTGGGTTGCTTAGGGGCAAAGTGGGTGGTTGCTCCTAGTGGGTGATAGCATGAAAACAAACTTCCCTTGGCATGGTAGAGATCCCCCAAGTTTCATTAATTTATCTCAAACCGTTCAAAAGTTAAGAGGGGGGGGGAGAGACTTTTGGACCACCCTGATATAAAACTAAGAGTGACAGTGACGGACTGATCACTAATTCTCCTACTTCCCATTGACATAGAGATTTGAAATTTGGTGCATAGATGGAGTGTACCATAAATAGAAAAGTGCGGCCATTTTGATTTCGATATGTGTCCGCCATATTGAATATAGCCGCCATCTTGAATTTATTCACATTCTATTATCTCAGCTTCAAATGGACCTAGAGATCTGAAATATGGTACATAGACTTATGGTAGCTAAAAAATAAAATTAAAGGTACTTTCACTTCAACATATGGCCACCATATTGAATTACAACCGCCATCTTGGATTTAATAACTCTCTATTATCACAGCTTCCAGTGGACCTAAAAATTTGAATTTTGGTGCATAGACTTATGGTACCTAAAGAAGAAAATTAAAGGTACTTTCACTTCAACATATGGCCGCCATATTGAATTACAACCGCCATCTTGGATTTAATAACTCTCTATTATCCCAGCTTCCAGTGGACCTAAAAATTTGAATTTTGGTGCATAGACTTATGGTACCTAAAGAAGAAAATTAAAGGTACTTTCACTTCAACATATGGCCGCCATCTTGGATTTAATCAGATACTATTATCTTAGCTTCTTTTTCTTTTGGATTTAAATATCTTAATTTGTTACCTAGACGTATTGTAACTAAAATTGAAAATAGAAGGTAGTATAAAATAGAATAATTGAAAATGCATAAAAAAATAATATAACCTACTTTTATTAAAATACAAAATTATGTTGTTTTCATTATTATTTACACACAGCGCCAACTTCTAGACGGATAAGGTGCGCGAAGCGCACCGATCCGGCTAGTATATTATATAATTAATGTCGCTACTATTTATTTATTTTTTCATTACATGCAAAAACACTCCAATTCATTATTAGGCACGTCAAATAACCAATAAAGAAACCCCAAGTATTCTTAATCTACGCCACAAGAGTTTTCATATAGATTTTAAAAAATCGAGCGCGGGGTTTCTTGAAACTTTTCCTCACGAAATAATATCAAAATGGAGACAGACATTTTTTATCTTATAGAGAGATATAATTGGTGCAAATTTCACCTTACCGTTGAAATGTTCTAAAATTATTTAGCGTTAAAGTTTCGAAGTTCAAAATTCGATAGTTTTAAAATGGCGGCAGATATCAAAACGAAATTCGGCGAAAATTATTTATCTTATAAAGTGCTAAAATTGGACCAAATTTTAGCGCAATTGGAAAATGTTTCAATTTTTTAAGAATGTTTGAAATGTCCGCTCTCAGCGCGCTAAAATTGGTTAATACCATCAAAAGTGTACGATTTTCCGGGCAGCACAATCGCGTCTTTAAAGCAATGTTCTAATTATTATTACCACACTTATATCTAATCATAGGCAGTGATATTGATATTATAATTTTGGGCTACCTGTTAAGTTTCAATGCTTAATTTTTAACTGTATCCGCTGATTAGATGAACACAAAAATATTTCGCAGCTAATTAAAAAAACAAAACAAAAAAACAGATTGTATCGCAATAAATCATTTAAATAATAATTTAATACGATTAATAAAAGAGCCAATTATCACATGGTTATAAAAATAATATTTGATATAAATCTTTAGGTGAACACGAGTATGAAATTGATCGATAATTTTAACAATAATATCAGTGACGTCATAAAAATGAGATTGCAAAAATCACTGTAAATTATTTCTAACTAAAAACATAATATTATCTCGGGTAGAGAGAAAACTAGGTTGATGTAAAAAATAACAAATTGAGAAAGATATTTTTATATTTACGTAATTTTTTTCCCATAATATTTAGTTATATATGTGATATTAACGATTATAGTTATTTTGACCCTATGTCTATCAGTTGGAAGACAGACGGAAGAAAGATATAATATTTATACAATGAGATTAGCATCCAGACAGTGATATCTATATGATTCATTGACCCTTAACAAATATGAAATTATAATTAAAAGATTTTATAAAAATTTAATACAATAGAACCGGGTGTTTAAATATTCTCACGTCATTATTTGTCTACCAGTATAAAGGGGGTACTGTCAGTCGTGGAGGCTAAAGTACCTACTGGGCCGATTTTGACGAAATTTGGCGTAACGTTCAGACAAATCATACCCCGAGGCGAAATGGAGGAATGAATTTTAGTTCCAAATTTGGGGGCAATGATCCCCAGAAACTCTGAAAACATTATTTCTCCAAAACGGTTCCGGCGATTTTTATTAACAAATTCTAAATTGTAGTCCATTTAAATGTAACGAATCAAAAGATAATACGTTTTCTTGGGAAAAATCTAGTTCCTGAGAAAATAGCTTAGAAAAACGTGGACGGAGAGAGGCCGGGTTCGATTCCCTTAAGGGAGAAAGTTATTTTTATGATACATTTTGATAAAATGTTTAATAATAATTAAATTACCAATACGAAAACTCGAAAACAAATAAATGGAAAACTCTGCGCTAAGTAATTATGAACTTGTATAAGAGAAAGTTTGTCTGAGTTGTCCGAGACCGATTTTATTTTGTCATATAAAGTGAAAGTATTGTGATGGCGCGAAAATTCGATTCTGAGGTTTTGATTGATTTACACGTTTTGAGGTCCCCTGCGTCCAAAAATGGTTTTTAAAAAATGTCTGTCCGTCGCCTGTCAGAGCAGCCTTAACCTACTGAGCCGATTTTGACGAAATTTGGCACATGTTCAAAAAAATCATACCGAGACNGTGGCCAATATCAAAATGAAATTTGGTGGGCTTGTTTGTCATACAGAGAGGCACATTTGTGCTAAATTTAACTCGTTCAGGGCGATTTTTTTAAAAAAAAATGCTGACTCAGCAAACTGGGTTCAAGATGGAGGAAAAAGTTTATTTTCTGGGCGGCTCCACTACAGGCAATGACTGATTTCTCTTCTAAATTTCAACTCTCTAGGTTAAATACCTTAGGCACTACGATGATAACACTATAACACATACATACAGACGTCATGAAACCACTCAGGTGGTCTTAAAACACCCGAAAACTCGACCGTGAAAATGACGGTTCGGTGCCGGCGGCGTGCCTGACATGCCGGTTTCGGATCGGTGCCGGCTCAGTGTAGACTTCAAAGAAAGACATTTTTTTTTGCCTGATACATATCGGAAATGACGGGACGGTGCCATGCCTGATGTGTGTGAATAGACCTTTACAGTGATCAAAAAAAAAAGAAAAAAAAAAAGATTTAATAAAAAAATTGGCAATACCGAATTAATTCTGCCTTTGTTTTGTTTTCTTGATGACTAACTTTTTTTTTTTAACTTTAATTTCTTTCAATTTTTATATATAAAAAAGGGAATATAATAATAAGTGTAATTTTTCTGTCATTAGTAGATAAAATATTGTATGTAACTATGCAGCAAAAGAAACATTCCTGACTTGTTTAAAGATTACCTGCTTCGGTTACACCTTAGCAGTAAATTTATTTAGCCTATCCTCGCCTTCGGCTTGGAACTAAAACTTAAAAAACTTTTCAGCAAAATACAATTTTTCTGACAAGTAACATAAATAACTAATTATTTGGAAGAAAGAACGTCACCTCCTGATGTTAAGCCTCCGTAGGTTCAAAGCCAAAAGTTTGGTGACTTTCTGGGCTAATTCGGATTGTACGTGCCATCAAAATTTCTTCGAGTTGGACCTCTACCTGGTTTATATACAGGAGGGTTGTTTTTCTTCAGGAAATGAGCGGAGCAACACGAAGCGGTGCAGAGCGGCTATTGAAAATTCAAGGGTACATAAAATTAAGGTTTTTAAGTACATAAAATAATAATTTTTTTTAAGTACATAAAATTAGGTTATTAGGTTTTTTTTATATGCGGGATTTTATCACTTAACCTCCAAGTGATGGCACTTACAATCCGAATTTACCACATTTCTGACATGTAGAACCTCTCTTGCCAGTCGCTGATTACATTTTATACAATTTTATATCGTGAGTCAAAATGCTTCTTGAAAAGTGTTCTTAGTGTTAAGTGAGTACCAATCTCGTGAGATATTTATTTAGTGAGTCTCTTCACAGCACAGAACTTTATCTTCTCTAGTGGAAAGATAACCTTTGATGCGCTATAATATATTAAATGGTATCTTACTTACTTACTTAATCGCGACCTCTTTTACCGTAAGGTGTAGAGGTTTGACAAAGAGATCTCCACTCAGACCGATCTTCCGCACGACCCCGAGCCCGGTTCCAGTTCACACCTCGCTCTTGAAGTGCTGTCTTGATATTATCCTCCCAGGTCATCCTGCGTCTACCGCGGGGTCTCTTTTCTTGGGGCCTTGCTTCATAGGCTTGTTTAGGGAAGCGTTCCTTTTCCATTCTGACTACGTGCCCGAACCATCGCAGTTGGTTGCAGCTGACAAATTCTTTCACCGACTTTACTTGGAGCTTGTCTCGGGACGTTTGGTTTCTGATCCGGTCTCTTCGGGTTTTTCCTTCTACTTTTCTAAGATACCTCATCTCAGAAGTTTGTAAGCTTGCTGCTTCTTTTTAAGTTAAATTGGTATCACTTATAAAAAACATGTAATGTATTATATGTACTATTATTTTAAAAACTTAATAAAGGTATTAATAAAACTAATAAAATAAAGTAGTAGAAATAAATACATTTTGATTAACAATTAAGTTATAAGTAGTAACAAGGATTTCTGGTTCAGAAACTCAGTTATTAATGAATAAAAAGTTAATAACTTAAGCAAGAAAATAGTTACAATAAGTAACAAGTAATCAATAAACTACATTAGTACATTACCAGTTATATTCTATTATAAACATATATACGGTATAAGGAATTTATTTATTTTTATTTAATTGATGTAGGTACCTACTTAAGATAATTAAATAAAATATAATAATTACTTCCACCTTAATTAGCAGAAGTAATTATTATTCATTGATTGGTACCTATAATATTTTATTATCTTAAGTCAAAGAAATATATATTATATGTTTATTATTATAGAAATATATATAATCATATAATATGTATTATTTGATTATTAGAGAAAGAATTTAACATGCTTGATTCTATTCTGGTGAATAG